>JAVYIG010001716.1:55000-305403 GCA_035222895.1 Strongylocentrotus droebachiensis | reverse complement strand
GATTAAAACATATTATTAAACATAATTTCTACATTATACATTCCTACATAAATAACATACATAATAGAAACATAAGATACATCAAGTGTGTCAGGATGGTATCACAATAAAACAGTTTACAACTTTACATGATAGGAAAGTAGAGGTGTCGCGGTCTAGTGGATACGTCATCGAACTGTGGACTAAATGTTCCATGGTTCAAGTCCCACTGCAGCACTAATGTCTTTTGGCAAGACATTTAATTACATTTGCCACTCTCCACCCTGGTGAAGTAAATGGGTACCAGATAGGAAGAAATTCCTTGAATGCTTCAGCACCTTATCATGGATGCTCAGCTACAGCCAGTGTAATACTATTATACTTTGTATACATGTATTAAGCGCAGTAGAGAACATTCATATAGCTGCCCTATATAACTGGACCTAATGCTGTTTCATACTAACACCTCAAGAATCTGCTTCTAATTCTGAACTAAAGTTCTCTGATCGCTCAGACTACTCGAAACCCTCGTCATCATGCATCATTAGCAATCATCAGAATATTCATCAGAGTCCAAGCTAGACTCGAAATCCTCCTCATCATCATCAGAATATTTATCAGAAACAGAGTATATATACTCTAAACCCTCCTCGTCATCATAATCAATCATGATGTGAGCTGAACTCACTTGGTACATTGTTGGAAAGAACTTTGAGTAAGGCTCAAGTTCTCCTCTGACAATTGCAGATAGATGTCTTGGTAGTATGCCGTCGTGCGGGATCTTGTGACGAAGGTTTGTTCTTGCTGCTATTTCTTCTAATCTCAAGACTTCCGATAATGGTCATCAGCTCTTTATTCTCAGGTGCATATGGATTGAAAAACATTGTATCCCGGAGCATCTCTCTCACAGTCTCGCCATCACGTTGATTTCCCTCTGTCACTGATTTGTGATGCACCTTCACACTGTACCACTGTTGAAATGAGACGCTTCACACGGTTCTCTTTCATTCTGCCCTTGTTTTTGGAGTCCCAGAATAACTCGCCAATCTTATCTAAGATGAGGTGAGACACTGATGGGGTATTCTTCTACATCTTCTTCGCACAATGATGATTAAAACATATTATTAAACATAATTTCTACATTATACATTCCTACATAAATAACATACATAATAGAAACATAAGATACATCAAGTGTGTCAGGATGGTATCACAATAAAACAGTTTACAACTTTACATGATAGGAAAGTAGAGGTGTCGCGGTCTAGTGGATACGTCATCGAACTGTGGACTAAATGTTCCATGGTTCAAGTCCCACTGCAGCACTAATGTCTTTTGGCAAGACATTTAATTACATTTGCCACTCTCCACCCTGGTGAAGTAAATGGGTACCAGATAGGAAGAAATTCCTTGAATGCTTCAGCACCTTATCATGGATGCTCAGCTACAGCCAGTGTAATACTATTATACTTTGTATACATGTATTAAGCGCAGTAGAGAACATTCATATAGCTGCCCTATATAACTGGACCTAATGCTGTTTCATACTAACACCTCAAGAATCTGCTTCTAATTCTGAACTAAAGTTCTCTGATCGCTCAGACTACTCGAAACCCTCGTCATCATGCATCATTAGCAATCATCAGAATATTCATCAGAGTCCAAGCTAGACTCGAAATCCTCCTCATCATCATCAGAATATTTATCAGAAACAGAGTATATATACTCTAAACCCTCCTCGTCATCATAATCAATCATGATGTGAGCTGAACTCACTTGGTACATTGTTGGAAAGAACTTTGAGTAAGGCTCAAGTTCTCCTCTGACAATTGCAGATAGATGTCTTGGTAGTATGCCGTCGTGCGGGATCTTGTGACGAAGGTTTGTTCTTGCTGCTATTTCTTCTAATCTCAAGACTTCCGATAATGGTCATCAGCTCTTTATTCTCAGGTGCATATGGATTGAAAAACATTGTATCCCGGAGCATCTCTCTCACAGTCTCGCCATCACGTTGATTTCCCTCTGTCACTGATTTGTGATGCACCTTCACACTGTACCACTGTTGAAATGAGACGCTTCACACGGTTCTCTTTCATTCTGCCCTTGTTTTTGGAGTCCCAGAATAACTCGCCAATCTTATCTAAGATGAGGTGAGACACTGATGGGGTATTCTTCTACATCTTCTTCGCACAATGATGATTAAAACATATTATTAAACATAATTTCTACATTATACATTCCTACATTATATACATAATAGAAACATAAGATACATCAAGTGTGTCAGGATGGTATCACAATAAAACAGTTTACAACTTTACATGATAGGAAAGTAGAGGTGTCGCGGTCTAGTGGATACGTCATCGAGCAAAAAGATGACCATATCCTTGCAACCTTTAATGGCACAAGCTATCATCAACAGTGACCATCCAAGCTGATTTCAAGCATTTGCATTCACCTTGTGAGTTGCAAGGATTTGCAAACAACCCCTCCCCTCACTCTTTATCTATTTCATATGAGAACAATTTGCTGCAAAAAGATAAATTGTTCATGTTTTCAATACTTTGTTTTGCCCATAATGAATCTATGCTTTGCAGATTTTCACAAGTTCTTTTTCTGTGATTTTACTGCATACCGTAAGTGGAAAGTCATCAGGAATATCTGGCTGTACAAATTTGTCCAGTATTGGTGTAATGGAGCTATTGGGCATACATCATCTCTGCAAAATAACATTTAGCCTCTCCTCGGGCTGCATGTATATAGGGTTAAACTTTCATTCAACCTTCCATTACTTCTTGATTCTTCATGCAGACATGTCCAAGAGATGGCGGAGAGCCATCCTCAAGACCAGAAAGAGAGACAAACAAGGCATTTAAAGTTAAACCCAAGACAGCAGTAAGTGTAGCTTTTTAGCCATACATTAAATTTATGCATTCGTTAAATGGGAGAGCCATCCTCAAGACCAGAGACAAACAAGGCATTCAAAGTCCAACCAAAGACAGCAGTAAGTGTAGCTTTTCAGCCATACATTAAATGTATGCATTCGTTAAATCACTACTATTTTTTACTTGGTAGTGTCTGAAAATATGTGGCACACTGAGAACAATTTGCTGCAAAAAGATAAATTGTTCATGTTTTCAATACTTTGTTTTGCCCATAATGAATCTATGCTTTGCAGATGTTCACAAGTTCTTTCTCTGTGACTGTACTGCATATAGGTGGAAAGTCATCAGGAAAATCTGGCTTTACAAATTATTCCAGTATTAATATTAATCTTTTAAAGTCCACTCCAAATTGTATTAAGTTAAACCGAAAATAGAAATTTGTTTTGCCCAATTGATCGTGAGCCCGGCAGCCACTGAGCAGCGCCAGATCGACGTTGCTCTATCCCTTATTGTTGAACGCCAAACAAGGTAGCAGCAACTCCCGTCTTTTAGTGTTTTTTGGAATGATGCGGCTGGGGTTCGAACCCACGACCTCCCGGTTGTGAGGCGGACCCTCTACTTTGTTGGTGTAATGAAGGCCTGTACATCATCTCCAAAAATAACATTACATTGTGTAAGCAGAGATATGTGTGGCAGTAATTGTAATTCCTGTAACGATTAAACAGGAATTTTTTGGGGGGTTATATGTTATAACATTTCAGCCCAATTCATCTACTTTCCCAATTTAATCATGTGATGTGTGTATATATGTAAACCTTCCAGATAAACTTTTATAAACATTTTGATTGTTGTATATATCGAAAGGAAAATGAAGTCTACTCTTGTCATGATCATACATCTCATCATCATCTTCTTCATCACAAACTACATAGCTACAAAACTATAAATGCTTCATGACGCTTTGGTCCGGTGCAGATGAAACTTGATTAGTCAATTACTAGGAACAGCCTTAAAACTATCCAGGGAAGGCAGCAAAGTAAAAGAGGCAAGGGGTAGATTGTTCCAGACGTGTATGGTCCTTGGTAGGAAAGAGTACAAGTTCCTGTCAATTCTGGATTCAATTACATTGTCTGCTGTCTGCATCAGATGTGAAATGCTGACTTGAGTGATTTGCGTTTTTGGGATATGGCTTGCATGGTTAATGTTACTGGAGATTCTCCCTTGTGGATCAACTTAGTAGAAATGTCTTAATCTGGCAATAAGTTGTCTCTTGGTTACCAGGTGGACTTTCCCAATCCAGTTGTTTTAATTTAACATTCCGATGTCACTGGACTTACGTTGGTAATCATAAACCACAAAACAGGGAAGCACTTCTTTGAACTTAGTCGAACATCTGAATGTATTTAGTCTGGTTTGGAATAACCTATTGATTACTTCTTTTATTGTACTTTTATTCAGGTAAAGAGAAAATTCATTTTCAAGCCAGAAGACGAGTTTGAACTGACCACTAAAGTCCGAGAGAGCATAAGCTACATTTGTAGTAGAAAGAAAAAGGCAAAACTTCGTGTGGTTGTGAGTAATGTATCATATTTTCTGTAGATTAAGTTTTAAAACCATTCTGGTAATGTAATAACAGAGGGTGATAATTTCATATGAAAATTGTTCAGATTTTACTGTTATTGATTAGACATCCACATTGTGCACATATAGATTTCTGGATAGCTAAGTAACCATTGGAAAGTCTCTAATTGACTAATAGGGTTAGATAATTCGATTCAGTATTTTTCTCAATCACAGTATTAACAAAAATACAGAAATTATTAAAATATGAACAAAAGCAAAGTAGGAAACAATAGGAGGAAAATGTCTTTGGAAAGTATTTGTCTGTTATTGTCACTTTCAACTTGGCTTTAAAGATAACAAATTACTTGGCGTAGTTGGGATTATGAATTAAAATAAAAGACCATTTTGAAGAGCATTATTCATAGTAATGTGGCTAGCCTGGACTAAAAACCGAAACCAAAACTTGAAATTGCATTCTCTTGTCACTTTCATCATTTAGACCAACAGGGCATATGATATGACCAGCCCACAGCTGAGGCAAAGGATCGACAGCAAACAGTTCTATGATAAGGTTCGGCACCTTGGATTAGGCAAAGGTAATTAATACGGCAATCTTCTTTCTGCATTCATGAATTTTTGATCTACTCGTGTCTTTGTATTTTTCTATCTATGTCATAACCATTCAATGGATGAGGTGATTTTTGACTAACTTGTGGAGCGAGACTGCAGGCGTCACTATTTCCGGCGTCATCGTCGTTGGCGTCGTCACAATCATACTGTAATCAATATAACTTTCTATGCATTTGAGGTAGAATCACCAAATTCATGTCACAGGTACATCTCTTGAAGCAGCAGGTCAAGTTCGAAAGTGAGTTGGATCTGACCAAGTTCAAAGGTCAAAAGGTCAATGAACTTTCTATAAAAATCACTCACAATAACTGTCTATGGATTTGTGGTACATGTAGAATCACCAAATTAATATGTCACAGTTGCATCTTTTGAAGACAAATTAAGGCTAATAAACTTCATTAGAAGCCACTGAACATATAATGTTTTGTATCTTTGAGGAGATGAGGCAAGACAACGCTTGGCATTTGCTTTGTATAAGTAATTCAAATAAAACCTTGAGGTACTCAGTTTGAAAAGTCCAATATTTACACTGCTTTGACTTGTATCAAAAATGTTTTATTCATTTTGCACTTTCAGGCTGAGATGAGGTCACAAAACGTCACGTGACTCGGTAACGGTATGACCGATTTTCAAAAACTTGTTGTCAAAAGATTTGCAAGACATAAAAGAAAAAAGTCTGGAAGTGGCGTTGAGTAAAATGTGGCGGTTCGCATTTCGCAGCGATAATTGTCGAGGGGGCCATGATGCCCCCCCCCCCCCAGTCTTTTACGGTTAATGTGTGATCTATTTCATAAAATAAAGTTCATGTTTTCATAAAAATAAAGTATTCTCCATGTGGTTTCACATTTATTTTTACTTGCAGAGCTCTGGTAGAATCTGCCTACCTACGATTGCGCTACCAACGCCAAGACATGAGGAGGCTGGATTGAGATTAGACGACAAAGCTCTCTACCAGAATACTGATAGATGAGCCGAGTGAGCGTCAAGACAGATAAAAGACCTTCTAAAAATGGATACCATTTTGCAACCTATGTTTTGTGCACTGTGTTTAACTATGCTTGCAACATGTACGATTGTGTAATTCAAATTCCTTTTGGAGTTGGATTCTATTCGTTGGATTTTTGTACAGTTGTTAACCAGCCTATTGTCTTGGAAAATAGGCTATGGCTTCTATTATGGGATCCACCTTGAGAATTCCTTTTGTTCTGGTTTTACTTCTTTTATTGGGATCAACTCAGGCATTCAAGCTACAAACACCAACATGCCAGTTAAATTATAGTTGGAAGTTGTCAGATCGACGTACTTGTAAATATGGATCAAGGAGAATTTCTTATTATCCAAACTCAGAAGCAACATTTCAGCTGCTTCTTAGAGCAGGAGACATACACCCTAATCCGGGACCGCGTAGTTCGTCCGTCACCTATCACCATGACGACCGCGTACGGGATTCAGTTGAGCAACCTGGCACTTTGCACCCTTCGATCAGTCGCATTCATTATACCCCCACTGCTCTTCATGAACTCAACCCGCCCCAACATGTTTTGCGATATCAACACCTGCCTACTGAAACTTGGAAGACAATAATGAACTTGGGAATATATAGCAAAGGTGAAAAAAGACACGCCGGGGGAACAAAACTAAACAAGAAACATTTGAATTAACTGATATTAGTTCGGGTAGTGAACATGTGCTTCATTATTTTTCTAAAAAAACTAAGGGGACTCAATATAGCACACCTCAATGTATGTAGTTTGTTAGGTAAAATAGACTCTCTTAGAGATTTTCTCAAACATGGAACTGTAGATTTATTTACAATATCTGAGACTCATTTAGATAACACTGTACTT
The DNA here is from genome assembly GCA_035222895.1 of Strongylocentrotus droebachiensis. Classification (NCBI taxonomy): domain Eukaryota; kingdom Metazoa; phylum Echinodermata; class Echinoidea; order Camarodonta; family Strongylocentrotidae; genus Strongylocentrotus; species Strongylocentrotus droebachiensis. Next base: position 298,499 of record JAVYIG010001716.1, on the reverse strand, counting down.
GATTCTGAAGTCTGTATAGATGGTTATAAATATGAACGAAAAGACAGAAATAGAAGAGGAGGAGGAGTAGGTGTATTTATTTTGGATAACATAATGTATAACCGTAGAAATGATTTGGAAGAAATGAATTGGAATCTCTTTGGATTGAAATTAAACTACACAACACTAAATCCATCATGGTTGGAACTTTTTACCGACCATGCACCCAGCTCAAATGTTCAATATCAAAGTAAAATTGAAGAATCAATAACGAAAGTTTGTGAATTGAATCATGAAGTTATCGTACTTGGAGACTTTAATTTTAATATGAACTCTACACGTGAATCAAAGTTCATAAATGGTATCTGTCGGCAAAATGGTATGAAGCAAATAATAAAATCTTCTACGAGAATCACTGAAACTTCGAGTACGTTGATTGATATAGTTTTAATAAATTTTCCTAAGAATGTCAAGCAAAGTGATGTCCTCTCTCTTGGACTGAGTGATCACAATCTTGTATACATGTACATTGTTCGTGAACTGTATAGACTCATTGTACAACCCAGGATGGTAACATATAGATCATTCAAAAATTTTGATGAGAATGTGTTCTTGCGGGACTTACATGACATAGATTGGTCAATTTGTTCTATCGGAAATGCCGACATTTCAGATGCATGGTCTATGTGGAAATGGAGATTCAGTGAAGTTTGTGATAAACACGCTCCACTTGTAACGGGGCTAAGACAAAGTGGGTTACAAATGAATATGTATCTCTCACTAGATTACGGGATAGGCTAAAACGAAAAGCTGACAAAAGTAATCGGTTATTGGACTGGAAATATTATAGAGGGGTTCGAAATCACCTTAATAATTTTCGAACTACCTTGAAAAAGAAGTATTATGAAACTGGTGTTCGAGAAAATAGAACAAACCCCCAGAAACTTTGGAAACTCCTAAAATCATTTAATGCAAATGATAAGTCTGTAAACGATATACAGGGTTTGAAGATCAGTGGAGTTGTTGAAACTGATAAATCAGTTATTGTGAACGAGTTAAACAATTATTTTGTCTCTATTGGTGTAAGTAATAATGACTCCCAGAGTGGTCATGGTGATGCTGGTAGATATTTTCAATCACTATACCTACCAGATTTATGTTTGATGAAATAAGTGATGATTTTGTCCTCAATGAGTTGAAAAGATTGCAAACCAATAAATCACCTGGCCTTGATAGAATAAGTTGTCTACTGCTATAAATAGCTATCCCGGTCATTTACAAGCGCTACATTCTTCAACTTGTCATTGCAATCGGGTAAGCTACCACCTGAATGGAAAGAAGCTAAGGTTATTCCTTTGTTTAAGGGTGGGGAGAGATCCGACTTGAATAATTATAGGCGCATTTCCATAATACATGTTGTTATGAAGATCATGGAACGGGCAGTACATACAATTGCAAGCATATCTAACAGAAAATAATGTTCTCTCTCCGAATCAATCAGGCTTTCGTAAAGGTCATAGTACCCATACTGTTTTAACCTATTTTTCTGATTTTATTTATAGACAAATGGATAAGGGTCACATGACAGGCGCGGTCTTCATAGACCTGCGCAAGGCTTTCGACTCTGTAGATCGTAAAATACTGTTAGAAAAGCTTTGTAAGTACGGTATACTGGGTCAAGAAATTAATTGGTTCATGGAATACTTGAGTGATCGGAAACAAAAAGTTGTACTTGGAAAATTTGAATCAGATTGGGGTACGACTTTGTAAGGCGTACCACAAGGCGCCAATTTAGGCCCGCCGTTGTTTACTGTCATGGTGAATGATCTTCCTAAGGTAGTATCCAAATGCCAAGTGATGTTATATGCAGACGATGCTGTACTGTTTTTTAGTAGTAAAAAAAGTGAGGACATTGAATCGGCCTTGAACTTTGATTTAAAACTAGTTTATGAGTGGGTAAAAGAAAACAATCTGGCATTGAACCACAAAAAAACTGAATTTATGTTATTTGGTTCACAAATGAAATTGGCTAAACTTGAAAAATCTATTTGCATTCAACTCGAGCAACACCAAATCTCTCAGGTTTATATCTATAAATACCTAGGAGTCTGGCTAGATCCAACATTGAGCTGGAAAGAACATGTGACAAAAACAAGTATAAAAAGATAGGGTCAAGGATAGCATTACTTGGTCATTCAAAAAGATACCTACCTTTGGAAGGACTGAAGCTTCTTGCCAATGCATTAATTCAGCCTTTATTTGAATATTGTTCACAAAATGTCCGAGATGTAATCATTAAGCAACACAAGAAAATGGCCAGAGTAATCTTGGGGGCCAATGTAAGAACCCCAAAGGTCTTAGTGGCAGTAATGCCCAATTTTCTGTTGACAAACTTGGAGTAAATGATGAGTATGTTCATAAACCTCTCAAAATAGCAAACAAACTTAATCATTCATTTGCAAGGTTTTGTGTTATACCATTGGGTGCTCCCAAAATGTCTGATAATGGTAATGTGCATCAAGTTTCTTGTAACCATATTTTTGCTTTTGCAGAAATTGATTCACAGTGTGTACTTGAGATTCTTAAAATGCTGGATATTAAAAAGGCAATAGGTATTGATGGATTGGACTCTTAATTACTTAAAGAAGTTGCACGGATTGTGTCATAGCAATTAACTCAGATGTTTTATTTTTCAGACAGGCCAGATACCAAATGATTGGAAGACCGCTATTAGTCAAATCAATCCACAAAAGTGGTGACAAGCAATATATAAATAATTATCGCCCGATATCGATTATTCTCATTGTAATGAAGGTTCTCGAAAGAGTGGTTTATGATTCACTTCATGTACTTTTGCAAAAGACAAACACCCGGTTCAGACTGTCTCCTAATTGAATTTTATGAGACATTTTGGGCTAATATTAAAACTATAATGTGTGCCGTTTTTAATAAATGTTATGCAATTAATAATCTTTGCACTTCAATGCGGCCGGAGAGGAATTATTACTCTGATACCCCAAAAAGACAGAAATTTACTCCTTTAGAAAAACTGGCGTCCCATTTCGCTGTTGAATAATGATTACAAAATTTTAGCTAAGGTTATTTCTTTCAGGATAAAGAAGGTTTTAGATTCACTTATTTATGAAGATCAGTGTGGTTTTCTGAAGGGTCGTTATATTGGAGAGAATATACGTCTGTTTATTGACACAATTGACCTATTGTAAATGTAATAATATCCCAGGCATTGCATTATGCATAGATTTTGAAAAAGCATTTGACAGAGTAGAATGGAAGTTTTTGTATACAGTGTTACATAAGTTTTACGTCAGGTTTACTAATCAGCCTCTTTGTAATTATGTGTACAACTGTGAACACATAGGTTTTCATGAACCATCTTGATCTATTCCTCGTCGATTCATTTTTTTACTCTTCTCTTATGATCGTTAACTAGTCCGTCTGGTTGAGGTTACACAAAGCCAGATCAAGAGCAGTCTACATTTATGCATCTTGGTGACTTCTGAAATATTTAGACTTTTTGATAAGGCTTTCACTTTCTATTGAAGGCACCACTTTCATGAAGAAGAATGCAGAGTGGGGGTTACTTTAAACTGTCTAGTTTCAATTGTATGTTTACTTGCTTTTCCATGTATCACAGACTATCATTTGTTCCATAGCTGTAATAAAGGCATATACAAATGTACTGACGAATTCATTCAGTGATTGCGTTATTTTTTGCTCTAAACCGCAAAAATCTTTGTTAATGTTAAATAATAAACACAAATGTGATATTTCCTTTTGAATAATGATAATGCACCAATGATGACAAAACTAATAATTACAAAGCTGGTAGAAGAAGGAAAGGCCGAAGAACAACAAGGTGGAGGAGGAGGAAGGTAAAAGAATGATGATGATAAGACAAAACAAGAAGAAAAACAGAAACATAGGGCAAGAATTAAGATGATAATGATGCAACTAATAAGAGTGATTATGATGACGATGAGAGGAAAATAGGGTTAGGATGATACCTAATGATAAAGAAGAGTGAAGATGATGATGTTGGGAAGAAAAAAGAATGATTATATCGAAGAGATGAGACTGAAATAGAGAAAAGAACAGCAGCAACACTAACAAGAAGGAGAAGAGGGAATGATTAACATTGATTTCAAAAGATTAGAAATAAATAAATAAATAAAATTGATAGAAGAATGATGGTGACGACAATGATAAGACAAAATTTAGGATGATCATGATTAGAAGAGTGATGATGATAATGATAACTTATGATGGTGCTGATGAGAAGGAGAAGAAGATAAAATGATGATGATGATAATGAAAAGAAAAAAGAATAATAATATTCCACTTTTATATAGCACTTAAATGGAACTTCCACCATGACATCAAGTTCGTTCTAATAAAGCAGAAAAATTAGAGGAACATATCAATGAAAGATTATTAACATATTAATGATAATCATGAATCAAAGAGATGAGACTGCAACTAATTTCGAAAACCCTCGGTTAGCCTAAATAGAGGCTGAATAATTTATTTTATAATAACATTAAATTATGAAAGCATATGATATTGAAAATAATGAGTATGGGTTAGGGTTAGGGCTAGGGTTAGGGTTACAGTGTACTGTAATGAGCATTAGAGGGCGCTTTACGTTTTCGCCTGTAAATACCCCCTTTTTAAAATGTTGTATTAAATTCATTTAAAATCCTTTTCAAAGAGAGAAACGATTGAAAACGATTCTGTAAATGTTTAAGTTTCAAACAGAAACTTCCTTTTACGAATGAGTGTGATGAGATGAATACAGCTGGCTTTGTAATATGACGCGCACTTATATATTTTTATTTTACACCGAAATTATCAAAATCCTAGAAATATTTATACGTCCTTTTATATACTTTTTACGAAGGTACTGGTTAAAATTTTCTGGAATGGCTTTCATCAAAGCTTATTCTTGCTGTTTCTGTACCTGGACTTTCGATATTTTATCCCTAAATTTAGAAAATTAGAAAAGATGTTGGCGCTCACTTATAAACGGGGGCATATAATTACTCGCAGTTGTAAGCAGAAATCTTTTTTTAAAAATATATTTCAGCAAATCCTGAGTGAAATTTTGTTGGGAAGTGTCGGAAAATAGTTCAAAGTAACTAAATCCGCTTTTTATTTGAAGTTTATAACCCAAATAAAAAGGAAAATATTATTTTCTGAGGTGGAATATATCACTAGATTTTTATTATTCTTGATAACACCTCTAAATGGGAAGACGCTGCATACTAGTAAGGAGTCCAAGGGATACCTCTAAAAAAACAGCGAAAAGAGCACTAGCGAATTGAAAATCCATGGAAGAATGTAAATATTGTTTTTATATATAGAAAGGAACAAAAACTGCTATATCTTGTGCAAAATATCAGCCGTTATTTGTAATTAATAAGACTGCGATTCCAATGTCGCCAACTTTATTAGCGAATGAACTGCGTGATATAGGCCATAGGAGAAGCTCTCCATCGCAAATGATCCTTTCTCAAACCAGTCTTGTCGTGCACTTACTCCCTCCGGAGAGAGAGAGAGAGAGAGAGAGGGAGAGAGAGAGGGGGAGGGTGTGGAGGGGTAGAGCGACAGAAAATGAGATAGGGAAACAGGGCTTTAAAGGACTAACAATATTAAAATACACAATGATTATTACAAATTAAAGTTATGATTGATCGATATATCTTAAAGGTACTATGTCCCTTTTGCAGCCAACCTCAAATGCTGTAGAACTTTGCAGGAATTATGAATATCTCATGTATGTCCTATCTGTGAAATTTAAACGTTAGCAGTGTCCTCATATTCAAATTATGCAAGGAAAACCGTTTACTTGCTAGACTTCACTGTCAGACACTATTGAGTGACTGACTGGCTTTTCTTCTTCTTTGGTAATAACATACATGAACAGAGTTGTAAAGGGTACATGAGCATTTGTCTACATCAATAACCCACTTCTTGTGATGGCCAAGATTAAACTGATTGAATCTTTGCGCAGCATAAAACGTATGACCATTCGGTACAATTGTCTGAAAATCAAGACTATTACTTTTAGGCTCTATAGCCCTAAAGTCAATTTGACAACTCATAGTCGTTATTTTCCCACTTGAAGACATTTTTAAGCCCCACCTTTTTTAGGGAAGTTCTAAATTAGTATTATCTTTCAAATGCAGTTGGAATTTAACTTTTTCATTTTTTGGGCCTGCAAATGGGACATAGTACCTTTAAGGGATGACTTTATGAAATTAGAATTCTAGAAGTATATACCCTATACCGACCAAGAAGTAGAAAGATAAAGCCGATTCGATTTCCTAACAAACCATATGTCTAGTTAGAAAACCACTCCAAACTTAATATTAACAGCCCCATCAATGATTTACTCCCATTTACTGCAGTTAGCGTATAGTAACGCTTATTTTTCTTTCCGTTGAACGTAAATGGTTGATCAGACCGTCATTGCAAGCAGATAAATCTTTTGTTATGGGTAAAGAATGTCCTTAAAAAGTAAATTAAACCAGTCAGGAATATATTACACCTACACGGAATCTCACGAAATCTGGGACTTTCATGATGAAGAAACAAAAAAAGATTAAAACTTTCATTTTTTGGCAAATACGATAATAATAATAATAATAATAATAATAATAATCTTTTAGTCCGATGAACTTAATACAATTTGGAGTGGACTTTAAAGATTATTATTATTATTATTATTAACCCCTTGTCATTTATACGCTGCCATAGAATTTGAACAATCAAAGACCACCGCTCCTTTGATGTAACCTGTTTTAATAGCTCTCTGAAAAATACTTTAAGGGCCAATCTATTTTTCGTTCAAGGTACCCATGTTCTGTACTTCTGCCTTCTATTAAGATTCATCTTGTTCCAAATAATGTTTGAATGTATTTATCTTTTGATATCCTCTTTCTCACCTCAGGCGAGTGCATCTTTTATCCCGAGGTTGAGAGGATACAGACAGAGGTGGACGCTTTTAGACAAGATGGCATCAATAAAATCATCGCAGTAGGACACTCAGGGATCAACATAGATTTGCAGATTGCACGAATGGTTGAAGGAGTAGACGTGGTCATCGGTGGTCATACAGATACATTCTTATATACAGGTGAGATAACGTGGTCATCGGTGGTCATACAGATACATTCTTATATACAGGTAAGATAACGTGGTCATCGGTGGTCATACAGATACATTCTTATATACAGGTGAGATAACGTCATGTTACATCGGTCATAAAGATCATCTTACATTATTTTGAAGCAATTTGTTATAACCCCATACCAAGAAACATGCAGGTACCATGCATATACCGGTACCAACAATTCGTGAATTCTCTAACGATGTCTTCGCCACTGCAATCATGCTACCTTATACAGTAATAACGAAATCGAGTTTTATAATTCAAGTCTGATATCGTATGAGATTCTTTTGTAATTAAATGAAAATTTAGATATTTCAATTTTTATTTTTCTCTTCATTTTTTAGTAAAAAAGAAAGTGTTTGTATTTGCGTTCATCTGATTTATATATATATATATATATATATATATATATATATATATATATATATAAATTAAAAAACGGTTACTCTTTGATCGAGTGTATATTGCATGTATCATAATAAAGATAAAATCGCTATTAATTTATATGCATCTTAGAGCATTTTCTAAGTCCTTTATGAAGTTGCTCTGTTCGCATCCTAATAAAACTGATATCGGCGCTTATCTCAGATGTGTATTAAACTCAATTTCATTATATTCTTTATCCCCTTTGAACGAAAACTCCTTTCCCTTGTAAGGTTTTAATATACCGTTCATTCACCATAATCATTTGACTTCGCCTGTAACCCTTTATCATAATATACCTAATCATTCGTTGCACTCTGCAAAATACCCTTACGGTGTTGCCATCAACCAGTGTTCTATCTCGCATGAGATTACAATATGACCCGGTATATATTTCGTTCCATTATGAAGCTTTCTTGTGGCTCCGGTTCTTGACGTGAAGACTGTCCTGGAAGTAGAAGGGCAAACATTAAGGTATCGATTCGCATCTTGCTAAGCAGCGGTAAAGGTCAGCGTTTAGATTGGATCTTTGAAAATAAACCCTCTTTAATCGAGGCACCTCTGAAAGAGTTCACCTCCAAGCAACCCTGTATAAACCACAATAGACATCAATAAACAGTGTTGTAGCGATATGGTTATCATATGAATCAAATCTTGATCGGAGACCTTTGGTATTCACCCTTTCAAAAACTATTTTGGTAATGAATAAACAAGAAAGTACAAAGAAAGCATTTCGCTTTCCTTTCTGTAGCAAATTTTATTACCCTTTTAGATGTAGCCGATCATTTCAGCAAAGAGAACGTATATATGAATGGAAGAAAACTGATGTTAAAGTGCCAATATTGTACAGCTAAGAGGCAGTGTAATCAGTACATTATGTGAGGTTATCCATGATAATGGCTGCCTTCACTGTTTTTGTTTTACTATATGGATGGTATATCATACTTAAGCACGACAAGACAACACATCATATCCATGCGTAAAGCCTTTAAAAAAAAGAACCTGGACATCTTATTTCTTCAAAACCATGAAAGCGCATTCAACTTGGAGCGAACCTTTTTCGAGGTTGCGGTCTCCTTTCATTATGTGTAGGCTTATCAATTATTTTGAAAGTTAAAATGTTCAGAGAAATCATTTTGTAACCCACTCGAGTTTTAACAACACGTTACCTTGAACATTAAAGGTATGCTTGCCATGCTGTAGTACAGTGGTAGGCTTGATAGCCATCACAAAAAATGACCAATAATAACATTCGGTATAAAAGTTTAACATCCTGTGTTTCCCTTTTATAACAATACCTCCTGGCTTTGTACATTGTACATGTATGTACTCCCAGGTTTAATGGATGTTATTGCCACTCCCTTGTCAACCCCTGGTGTTTTCATTGTTTGGCAAATACATTGTTTTTCTAAAGTCATACTTCAGAAGCGAGAGCAGTTTGGTATATTGGTGAAGACTCTCTAATCCGAGTTCGATGGGTTTGATCACTGCTCAGATCATGGGACAACTTAAGTCTTGCCCACCCGCATTATGCCCCTCTGGGTTCGATCACTGCTCAGATCCTCGGACAACTTTAGTCTTGCCCACCAACATCAGTCCCTCTGCACCCAGGTGTATACTTGGCAATTGCTCGGGTAATAGTTGCAGGGCCTGGGGAAGAGCAGTATAAATACTGGTGTGGCTACCCTGAGAAAAGGAAAAACAATTAACTTATTCGAGATCTTTATCGGACCAGTCGATGTATTTGAATTGTCAGAAAATAACGATTAAGTAACCACGCGCGTATTTGAAATACAGTATACCTTTACTGATGAGGGAAATACTTGTTTCAGTAATAGAATCATATATTTTTCTGGAAGATGCATTGTAGGGGGCCAAGGTTTTTGGTTCATGTAAAAATAACTTTGGTTAATCAAGTGAAATGTACTACCCTAATCAAAAATCCTTCTTGATGTTTTGTTAAGATATCACATTTTACCAGATTTGCCGAAGTTCTTATATATCGCAAAACGTCTTAATCTCAAACTGTGTCCAATGAAAACAGCTTGGTACTTGTCATTCTAGTTCGCAGCCAGTCATGAAATTGGATTATGAACAATTTCTTTTGTACTTCATCGATGGACAATAGTCTGAACACAAGTGGACACATTCACTGCATAAGTAATTGAGTGCATAAGGTTAAGTCTTTCTTTGACAAACAAACTGTTCACATGTTCTCAAGACCTTCATAAAGCCGAACCATTTTTCTCCCCCTTCTTCTGAACCATAAAGAGCGAGGAGGCTTCAAGTACAGGTGAAAAGAAAAAGAAAAAGAAACTCCATACACCTCTTAAAGGTAGTACATAGCTTTGGCGAAGTTTGTAAATTTGCTTGACATAATTTAGCCTTTTTAGGATATGGTATAATACAAACTGCATTGTGTTTCTTCAGATACAGCTCAGTGTAAGAGGACCATATATGTAAGTGGAATGACTTCGTCGGAGGGGGGGGGGGGGGGGGGTGTAAGGTGATGGAGCTTACGTATGTTCCCGGAATACGTTTTGTAAGAGAGCGAAGCGAGTGAGCCGAAATTTTACTCTATATGTTATAGTGATATGTTATATGTATAGTGAAAATCGACTTTTCTCATAGACATATACATGATAAATAATAAGGTATACAAGTAATGTTTCAAATAGACCTTATCGCTGTCCGAACTTGAAGTGATGAATGCCCAATATATTTTTCTTTTTACATGAGAGGGGTTTGTTTGTTTGTTTTATTTATCTAACCACAGTTAAAACACCTGCTATCAAAGACATGCGGCAGTTTTTCAGCAAGTCCGTTAAAAAACGTTCACACAATATACATAAATAAAGCGAATATAATTCATAATATAAATTGAAATAACAAGAATACAAATGTGTAAATTACAGAAATTTGAGGGAAAATACAATTTAATCAAATCACAAGCTCCTTATCATAAAACAAATCATCAGAGGTAGATTGAGTGAGAAAGCGAGAGAGCGAGGGAGAGAGAGAGGAAGAGAGAGAGAGAGAGAGAGAGAGAGATGAGAAGATAGAAAGAGAGAGGGAGAGAGACAGAGACGTAGGGGGTAAAATACCATCGATCGCCTTTATAACGTTTGAAGGCCGAGTTGCTTTTCTGGTTAGGTGATTGAATAGCCGAGATGCGATATAAAGAGTACTGCTTCTTAGAAAATGAGTGTTCGGTTTCTAAGGTTATAATTACTGTCTTTAACAAATGACTTTAGTAGAGAGAAGCTGTAGCCCCAACTCACGCCTCGTTTGCCAACGGAGAAGATAGAGAGAGAGAGGGAGAGTGACAGAGGCAAAGATAGACAATGACAATTAGAACGTAGGGGGTAAAATACCATCTCTCCAAACAGTCGATGAATGGACACCTGGTATTACGAATGAATTCCCTGAATGCCGTGAGCTCATAGCATAGAGCTAAAACAGTGGGATATACAATTAACAACTAAATTATTCATACCCTTACCAAGTTTTGTAAAGTATGTGAACAAATTATTTGCCCCGATTTATGTTTCTTGTGAATGCGGTATATTAAAGCTTATAATAAAAGTATTCACCAAATGCCTTTATTCAACCAGTCCACCTTTCATTCTTGAGTTAAAATTAAAAAGCATCAAATCTACAAGAGGTAGGAATGATTATGTAGTTAACTGAATATCGGAGAGCCTTTGCATGGTGGGTAATGAATATGATTGTCATGTTGGGCGTGTTTTCGTATTTACACTGTTGCCTATAAAGTTCGAAAAACTCTTATCTATTTTATGAGATCATCGTGACAATATGGTTTATTCTTGATAGATCTAAAGAGTTCTGGAGATTGATTTATTACTCTACCAAGAATAAATTATGTTGTAATAAACAATATGGGAAACAGTGTATTTCTGGTTTGAACATATTTGTGGCTTACACCCAGTAAATAAGATCGATTGATCGATCTGTAATTGAAAAAAAAGTCCGAAAAAATCTTGGAACCACCGGGATTTGAATCGATCAATCGATCTTATTTACTGGGTGTAAGCCACAAATATGTTCAAACTATTGAAATTTCTCCCAGGAAGCATTACATTTATAAAAAAAAGTATATATCTATTATTCGTTTCTTCTTTTTCCTTTTAGGTGATCCTCCGTCTTCAGAGGTACCATACGGTGATTACCCACAAGTAGTCGATAATCAACAGGGCGGTGGTCGTGCCTTGGTCGTACAGGACTACACATTCGGCAAGTACCTGGGACGTCTTAATATCACCTTTAATGATGCAGGCGAGGTCATAGCCTACGAAGGGAATCCCATTCTAATGGATAGCTCCATAGAACAAGGTTGGTACCTCACTTGCCCCTGATGGCGCCAAACTCATTATTTATTTGTTTAATTTGTCTTGGCAAAATATTGCCGCATCATCGGCGTATAAACTTATTTTAGTATTTTCAAAATAGGGCAAATTACAGAGGTCATTAACAAAAACATTAAAAAGAAGGGGGCCCAATATTGATCTCACTTTGTCTCAGATTCTGAAACAAAATCCTGGATTTAGCTCATGCTGCAATGATAATTATAAACCTTTAGATCAGTCAGGAATCCCATGACTTTTACGAGCCGATCGCCTGTCTGATTATCAAGGTATTTATGATTGAAAATCTAAATTTTTATTTGCGTCTTTATAACGGTTTCGATAACACTATAGTCAATGGGGGGGGGGGGGGGGGGGAATGAGTATGGTAAAACCGGTCACTCAAAGGTTTTGTTTTTTGTTTTTGAGGCTTTTTTCAAGCCCTTTCGTTTTGAAGGAAGTTCTAAATTAGTATGATCTTCAATTGCCATTGGAGCTTGACTTTTTCATTTTTTGGCCTGCAAATGGGACATAGAACCTTACCTAAACATAAAGTGAACAAATATTTTGAGATTGCATGCCACGATGTCTTCAGGTTATGCCTTAAGAAATGAAATGAGTCATCCGTCTACATCTTGACCCTTCTCCACCCCAAACGTCAACTCTGTATGTATACATTTATAAAACGATTGCTGAATGATATGTCAATACTTTATTGAACAAAACAGAAAAGATTGTAGGGGATAAGGACTAGTGGGGTAGTCACTGTGGTACGGGGGCACATACCCCCCCCCCCCCAATCTAATGTAGAGAAAAGGGGTGAAATGAAAATATAAAAAGAAAGATATAGATGAAGATAAATAGGTGAGTGGATAGATAATAGATAGATAGATAGATATAGATAGTGGATATACATAGATAGAGAAGAGTAAGAGAGAATACGAGAGAAATAGAAAGAAAAGAGAGAGAAAAAAAGAGGGAGAGAGAGAGAGGAAGAGGGAAAGAGACGATGGGGAGAGGGAGGGGGGGGGGGGAGTAGAAGAGAAATGAGAGAAAGGGAAAGTAAAATGCTGACGCTACGACCGCTCCTACCCTTCTCCCTAATTAGCCCCCTTGATAACTTGATTTTCAATCAGCGCATGAGCTCCACGCCCCCTCCCTCCTCTACCTTTATAATGCTGGTTCTTCCTCTTCAAACGTCTTGACTCCTCGATGCGTCACTTGTAAAGATTTGAAGCAAATTTTCTTTTTTTTCTTTGAAACAATAACTAAAAACGAAAAAATTGTTATCACGCACCTCCCCACCAGACACTGCAAATAAAGCCAATATAAAGGAAAGTGAAAGGAAGCGACAAACAATTTGATTTATATAACTATGAATCAGATGATCCGACGTAAACCATCTTGCCATCGAAATGTATGTGTTAAGTTAAAGAGACTATATGCTGAGATGTGTGTGATATCACACGATTAATATTTGCAAAATCATTGCCGCCCCCGTTTAGCTATCACTCATTTTGCTCTTGTTTTCTCGATATACATCCCACCACAATACATGTCTGTCAAACTCGTTTTGTCAAACAAAAAGACAATACGACACAAGAAGGGTTTAATATTTGTTATTTCAAAGTTCAGCAAACTATGAAAATGACTATAAAAGCTTCAATATTTATTCAGGTAGCCTAACAAAAAATGTTTTGGGTATGATGTGTACCGTGATGTGAAGAAAACAATTCGCGCCGAGCTGCTTACAATACTTTTTGAAAAAGAAGTGTTTGTCGAGGTACAACATGTTTATGAAATACTGAAATGTAAGATTATAGAATTACATTACTGTCGACACGTTTGAGCATGTTTGAGTTTTTTCTTAGTCACGATCATGTGATTTAATGTTTGATAACCATGACAACTTAATAAAATAATTGTTCTTATCATGTACTCTAAATATAATTATGACTATATTAGGTAAAAGGAAGTATGAAATACAATTAAGTGGATAACCGTTAAGCCAAGAGTAAAGCACTGAAATGTAAAATGATACATTCATATCATCGGCAATCTAAGTTTAAAAGATTGATTTTAACGTCTGTATTTCAATTTTGACAATTTTTTTTACCACGGCAGTCGTGATGATATTTTCCTAAATTATCATCATCACAATATCAATCTCGTGGAATTGTGAATACACCCTCAAACAGGGTCGTGAATATACATGTATATATGGCAAATTGAAATAAATTATTTTGAACTTTTTTAAAACTTTTAACTGAAAATAACCCCCAAACGTTTTTTTCCCCACTATTTTGAGGTGACAAAATCAATATTATTTTAAGTTTAAAGCTTGGGAACGCGAAACAAAATATCACGCCGAGTATGCAGATGGCGTGAAAGAATTTTTTAATGACAAAATGGGATCATTTATTTGAAATTGAAGTTTGAATGGAATTTCCACGCCTTGTATTCGTCACTTAGTGCACTTTTGATTCAGCGTTATTGTGTGAGTCTTTGATGTCAATCATTTTATGAGGTGTTTGTCAGGAAGTTCTCCAATGCAGAAATACGTATTTTTCTCATATTTCCTTATAAGAAAGTGCTTTGCCGTGTTAAAGACAGAAACCGGCTTTATTATCATGATATGAGATAGATATTCAAATGGTCAGCGCAAATTATCAAAGCATTTATGATTATTAGAACACATTGAAAATAATAATGTTGCATAAACTAATGTTAACAGCAAAGACACAGTGGTCTAAAATGCAAAGTGAGTCCAGCCTTGACCTGGGGAGGGGGGGGGGGATTGGAGGTGATACATGGCAATAATAGTTTTCAAACTATCAAGGTCAAACAAATTCTGGACTTTGGGGAAGGGCTCTGGAACATTTTCGGGAAACTGTCTAGTAAATATGATACGATTCACCTGTGAAATTGGGTGCAATTACGCCCCTGTTTGATAAGAGTTGCTCAACCTACTAAATTGGAAATGAGAAGAGATTTGACTTTATAGTGGATGCCTAATTCAGGGCAATGTTTCTGTAAAGCAGGGCTCCCACTTAGCCGAGTGGGAGCCTCGAGTTGTGGCGAGCTGGCTCGATCTTATGGCAAGCCGTTTTATCATTAAAACATATTTCTTGATATCACGAAATAATTTTACGTTGTAAAGCAATGGAAATTCTTGATATCAAGAATTCGATTTCGTGATATCAAGAAATATGTTTTAATGATAAAACTGCTTGCCATAAGATCGCGCCAGCTCGCCACAACTCGTGGCTCCAACTCGGCTAAGTGGGAGCCCTGCTTAACAGTGTCTCAGATATTACTTATTTTTGTTGGATATACGTATATTATATAAATGACCTCTCGTAAATCATTGAGCATGATGGAAGGCAGGTCTCAACATGAAAGTAATTTGCTCATCTGAAGTACATTTATATCCAATCAATTAACATTTCTAGACTTTCTTGTTACATGTACATCAGCACAGTGTCATAGTATGCAATAAAACTGATATGTTCCAAATTATATAATCTATAAATTTAATAATCTTAATGGCTTAAAGGCCGAGTCTACTAAAAAAGAAACTTCCTTTAAATAAACGCAGAAAAGCACAAACCAATCAAAACAAGTTTGAGTAAAATCGGATAACTAATAAGGAAGTAATTAATTTTTGAAAAAGTGTGAAAAACTATGTAAAATTGAAAATCACTACGCAAATTGCCAATTTGGTTATCAGTTTGTGACGTCATTGCCTCACTATTTATCAATTTCTTTATACATTTTTATCCCATTAATTAACACTTTTATCCCCCAAAACTTGATTTCCCCATGTCTTCGCCCAAGTTATATGATTTGTATCACATTATGTGCATACCATTAATTTTCACAAAATCTCTTATAAACTTTGAAGAATTGGTACTATTTTCTGAATATTGTATATTCATAATTATTGATTCTTATAATAAAATAGTTTATCAAACTTTACAATTTTCATGATCTAACTGAAGAAAACCCCTCTACATTAGTGCATCCACACAAAAACATATTACTATCAATATAACTTGGATGCTGGTGTGAGGAAATATTATTCTTAGGGGGAAAAAAGGAAATTTGTATTATCAATATAAAGAAAACAATTAGTGGATAGTGAGGCAATGACATATCGACTCATGAGTGAGTTGTTGATATGTCTTGTGATGTTCAAAGTTTTTCATGTCATTAAAAATTCATAACTTTCTTATTAATTATCCGATTGGTTTGTCTGATTTTCTGCTTCTATTATGAGTACCTTTTTTTTGCAGGGGACTTGGCCTTTAAGATACTATGTATTGGCAAGAATGACGGTTGATTGTGATTATTTTCTCTCACCTTGTGCTCCAAATATAGATCAAGCGATACTCGATGAGATAGAAGAATGGGCCGGGGTCGTTCGGAACTCCTCGGTGATGTTCGTTGGGATATCCCATGCCTTCCTAGAAGGAGAACGTTCGATGTGTCGAGCTCGTGAATGTAACCTAGGAAACCTGATCTCAGATGGGATGGTTAGTCAGAACAACAAGAACCCAGATGAACTGCGATGGAACGATGTCGGGATTGCGCTGATGAACGGTGGCTCGATCAGGGCTTCGATTAATCAGGGTAAGAGATTGTTACGGACCTACATACCTACTGGTACTACAACTTTATTAAGGTAATATTGAGGCGGCACGGCAAAAGGAACCAGACAAGTTCTTGGATTAAAAAAGAGAATGGGCGGGGGAGGGGGGATCGGGATAATTGTGATCAATGGCGCCTTACCAAAATATACTTCATATAATGATTAGGATAGAGGGGGAGGTGGGAGGTGGACTTATACTTTGTACGGCTATTGGCTATACTCTAATTAGTCATTCCATATTTCCCATTATAAATTTCCTAGTTCGGTATTATCGGTCCTTTCTGTGTCTCATAATCCCATCGAAAGCCTACTCCTTTATTTGATTTGATTTGATTTATTTATTTCTGTTTGATTTTCTTTTTCTTTTGCAATTTTACAAATATATACAAAACAAACATTGCAAATTTACACATGACAAAAGAATATATGTAGAATAAAGTAATGCTGGCTGTAACTAATCGAAAACATCAAACAGGAGAGTTGACAAAGTAAGCAAAGCTTGATAGTATGACTACCCTCAAAGGATACATAACAATACAAATATGGAGGAAAATATATTGGTAAAAGGGGAAAAAGACAGAAAAAAGAAGAAAAAAAGAAAGAGGGGATGCACTTCAAGATTCACAGATGTACGTGGTAGTTGGATTTCAATTTGTTATATAAAGATAAAAAAAGAAGATACAAATTTGAATATTGAGTGGCCAACTTGGGATATAATAGAATGAGAAGATTAGCGAGGTTCGGACAATATGACAATTTAGTCACCTTGAATTTAACACTATCGCAAAGACTTTCGAAAAATGAAATGTGTGAGCATTACAAGGAAGCATTATGAAACCCGAACATGATTTCTATGGGATATACAATAATCAATTGAAATTACCCTTGGTTTGATTTCTCGAAAGTTTTTGCGATCGAGTTAAATCTACTTTGAATAAATATTTTGATTAAATGTTTTATGATCACATTTATCTTTACCGCAGGAGACGTCACTATCGGTGACATCGCTAATGTTCTGCCTTTCGGCAACACGGTTGATGTTTTAGAGCTACGTGGTATTCATCTCTTAGAAGCTTTGGAGAATGCTGTCAGTATGTATGACTTGGACACACTGGATGGAAGATTTCTTCAAGTTGCAGGTCAGTTTAAGGGATGTCTTTACCGGTAATGCGTGAACGTTTTTTTCAGTACCGAGATTTCCAAGTAGGCGAACAGCCCACGAGAGTGGCAGCCTACAAGTACGTAGGTACAGTAAACCTTCAGAAAAGTCGTTAGAGGCCTGCGAGACCGACACATTGGTCTCCTGGGCCGTCGCTTTCGTGAACCAAATAGTCTGATAACTTTTCAGAAGGATCCGCAAAACTAACATAGTCGGTATCATGGGCTATCGGTATCATTGTCGGTCTCGTAGACTAAAAACCCTCAGTACAAGTGTCGATATATTGATTTGTTCGTGAGGGTCGCACTCACGATATTCATCTATACCATTCTTGTTCACCCTGTTGTTTGAAAGATTCTTATTGACTTATTGTCTGACAGACATGAGCGCTATGCAAGAACCCACTATTATTATTTATTATTATTATTATTATTATTATTATTATACTCTGACACCATATTGTTGCAACAACCATATGTTTCGACAACCCTATGTTCTTATTTCGTATAATGTTCGGGCACCCTTGTTTCCACCACTCGCATGTTCCAAACCTCAATTCTATTCCAGCCTTTGATACCTCTTTGTTTAAAAAGCCGTATAATTATCTCGACACTCCTATGTTCCGACACTCATAAGTTTCAACACCCCTAAGTTCTAGCACCACCATATTCCCAGCGGCGATACACATTGTTCCGACGCAGCTTTGTTCCAAACGTCTTTCATGCCAATTATATTTTGGGATGAGGACATGATGATTTCCCCACAGATCCAAATATGAATAAGAATTATGCTGCGATGACTTAAAGATGTTATTATTATCATATTATGGACCTATGGAAAGAAATGGGGGGGGGGGGGGCACCATGTATATCAGAATGTTTGTTCTCCAATCTTGATGACGCCCTCAATCATGGTCACATCTAACTCTTTTTTTGTAAAACCCATTTTCGTCTTACATTTCGTCTTCTTTCATTTATCCAATTCTGAATACTCGGTGGGGATGAACGGGATGTGGGGGGGGGGGGGGGTACTTTCATGAAGATATTTTTTATAGAGCCAATTCCATCGTACTTTCTCAGTTATGGTCTAATTTGACTTTATGCCCTCTTTTTTTGTTGTTGGGGGGGGGGGGGGGGGGTTGCTTTCCGTAATTCAATCCTGAATACATCAATCAGTATTGCTTTGTATAAAAAGAAATTGAATACATTGAATATGTGCATGCGGGATAATGGAGAAGTCCGTTGAAAGCCAGGTAGACGTGAAAGTTGAATGAGGTTAAACCTTCCAGCATCTTAAAGGCCTCATAAAGGTCTGATAGGCCTATGGTTCATGTGGTGTATGGACTAGTAATTACTTCTAGTAGTAATATGTTGTTGGCATACATCTTTTTCTTAATTTTCGTAATTTAATCAAATTTATACCTAGATGCGAATTATGTAATTTACATGTTACGAGTAATTGTACTTTAATAGTCATAAGTGAAATTGCATATATTACGTGTTCTTAGGTACCGCAAGTCGTATTGTTTGTCCTACTAGCAACCACTTAATATATGTCTGTAATTTGAATTCTGATTATTAAGATACATTTATTCTGACCATAACAGGTGAATAAAATAATTTGTATCGAGGCGATTCACAAGGGCATATGCATCAATTTGTTTACACTACGAAAATGGCCTATTAGGTTAAATTGGGATTTCGTAATTCTACTTTCCGTGCATGTCGGCTGATAACCAAGTCACACCAACGAACCGACCTATAACTTGATCATTTTAGTTTAATGTCATTAATGTTGACGCTCTGGGTTTTGCTTCATCCGTGTGCCTAGGGTAAAACCAACTTCTTGGTAAAACAGATGCTGTAAGTTCTCGTTGGTATTCAAATAGATTATGCTGTGATACCCACGGGTAGCAAAACATGTCATGATGAGTGAAACGATCGAAGGCAGTTATGTGTAACAGTCACCATTTTATCATCTCCCATGTTTTTTTTCTTTGATCGAATTACAGGCTTAAGAGTTACGTACAGTCTCGCCAGAGAGCCAGGTAGTCGTGTAGTGTCAGCTGAGGCTATCTGTACTAACTGCACGGTGCCGCATTACGAGCCGCTCGATGTGGAGCGTGTTTACAAGATCGTCACCAACAGCTTTCTTGCTGGGGGTGGGGATGGTTACACCGTCGTTAGGGACAACAAAATGAATCACGTGACAGGTATTTGAAAGATTCAAAGGTGGATTTTCCCCCCTTCTTGTCGTGACCATTAGATGTAGCTTTGTCACCATAGGCGTACCAATAAACCGTAATGCCACTATGAACATGACGGACAAAGTAAGAGGACAAAATATACAGTTCCTCATTCTACCCTTAACAATTAATGTGGTAGACAAAGGAACATCCCTTCACTGCTATTATGTACAAATGTGTAGAACAGGTGAATATGCATGTGACACCTGTTCTACACATTTTTACATAATAGCAGTGAGGAAATGTTCCTTCGTCTACCTGAGGAACTGTATATTTTGTCCTTTTTCTTTGTCCGTCATGTTCATAGTGCGCTGCTCCTTCGACACTGAGTCGAATCCTTAGATTAAACAGTGGATCAAACATTTCACTAAACAATGATCCTCACCCTAATCCTAAATTGAAACCCAAGTGCATGACCCTATACCTTTGGCATTATAAATCCCGGATTAAATGTCATGGGAGCATAATTATGTCTCATCACATGAAAAGCTTGATGTGTTAATCTCTAAATGATGCTATAAAGAAATCTAAGCGGTATGGTTGCGGAAACAAAGCGGTATGAATGCGGAAACAAGGCGGTATGAATGCGGAACAAAGCGGCATGAATGCGAAAACAAAGCGGTATGGATGCGGAATCATTCTTCTGAGCTGTGTTTAAAGACTGAAAAGGCAAGCCGAATACCGTATGCGGCACGTAACCTTAACACTACATCCATATTATTTGAATACTATCCCTTGTTTCCAGTCAACACATTTTAAATCCAATCATATTGCGGTATATCCATCATGTGGTCCTCAGGATGACATTTGTAGGTCAAACATGAACACTTTACGGCCAGCTGATGGTTGCACCATTCTTGAAATTGAGATTGCAAATTACATTACAAACATTGACACGTGCTATCACAGTAACTATCATCAATAGTGATGCACTCTTGTGTACGGAAACGTGTCATCTGTCATCAGTTGCCGTTAAACTCGAATGGGAAGTCCACACTTGTGATGCGGTCATTTGTGTGAAAGCAGAGAAAAAAGATAAACAGAATGCAGGCGCGGATCTACGGGGGGGGGGGGGGTTTAAACCCCCCTTGGGCGGCCCCCCCAAAAAAAAAAAGAAAAAAAAAAAAAGGAAAAAAAAAGAAAAAAGAACGCACGCTGAAGAGAAACCCTTTCAAGTGCAAATATTGTGAGAAGATATTCAACTCATCTGGTAACTTAACCAAACACATGATAACTCTGGATATAACTGTGTATTAAACTGTTACTTGATTTTAAAAGACGTTATCATGCACTGCTTTTTATGGTCTCCATTGTGTTAATAGATGCCAGGAAAACATCACTTACGGGGTTCAAATAAACACCCCCCCCAAAAAATCGGCTCGCCGCTTCGCGGCTCGTGGACTATGCTCCGCATCGTCATTATTTTGGTAAAACCCCCCCTTAGCAAAAAGCTAGATCCGCCCCTGGAATAGTCCAGAATCTGCACGGTCCTTTATAATTTCCCTACACACTTGATTCAAGCCGTCGAAGATGGCGTTATCAACAAACTAGGGAGAGGTAGCGTTACGAGGTGGAGATCATAATTAAATAGGGCAGAATCTGGACTACCCCTGGAATGGCGAATGTTTGAGCAATATCCGATTACAAATTTCAATTTGCTCTGTACAGAAAATTCTATTAAATTTAATTTCCTTACATATTGATAACGGAATATATTTGTTTCATACAGGAGTTGTATGAAAATAGATTTGCAATAATTTACGGAGAATTTGTGATTGAAAAATTCTTAAAGGAAATCTCTATATTGTGATTTTTTTTTAATTCAAGGCAAATAGGAGGGGAGCTCGCAAGATACGTCACAGAGTTGCCAGTTTGCGTTTGGTTAATCGCACCACCTGAGCAAATGCATAGCTTTAATCGTTTTCTGCTCAAACGTTCACTGACCTTTTCCTTTCATTTTCTGTTTTTATTCAAACCAACTTAATACCAGGGTTGGCTCCCCCTTTAAGTATGCCCCATACACGTGACATTTTGTATTGTAAGCGCATGGCTGTGGTAAGTAACCCTGATAAACCGCGGCATACATGCATACCATATCATAATTATATGAGTTTGTGCATAGAGTCTGTTGATTGAAAATGAGATTGCATTGTGCAAACCAAGGATTATGACATTGCTACTTTCCTAAGATAACGATGGTTTGGACGAGACCATAACGTACAACATCGCCTTTGAAGTGATTAATTTTCCCTTTCAAATCAGTTTCGACATAATGATGATAATGATTAATTGTACGATATATATATGATACATGTCCCCCTTGAAAGTTATGATTCGAATGGGTTTTGAAAGATACAGTGTATACAAGAAGTATTGACTGGATAAATAAACGCAAGGAAAGGTATTACTGTCATATTGATGGACTTGTTGAATTAGAGCCTTTGTGAAATATTTTTATATATAGACTTTTAGATGTCACATTCTCATGAATGAAAATCTGAACAAATCAATTTAACACATACTTAAAACATTACAAAACTTGGTAAGGGTAGGAATAATATGGTTGTTAACTGTACATACATATAATTATATGCGTTGCTCTGTCGCACAAGCATCAAATGGTTGTCATGGAAAAAACACCCAACCGAACTGAAATATCATTAATTATGATATAAGGGAAATCTTTTGGTTTGAAATATCCTTGGTATAACTCATAGAACAGCCGGTTGTGATTGAGGTCATGTTGTATAATTGTCTTACCACATCCTGGCCATGACTGCTCAGTACAAATATATGCTGAGTGATTGGAAGAGTAGAAATCCAACCTTGATAGCAAACTACTCGAGAGGAAAGCAGAAATATCAAAGCAGTATACAGACTGGTGAAAGTTTGAATGAAATCGGACAAAATTGAGAAAGTTATTGATTTTTGAAATTTGTAATCACTGTAGGAATGGGCCCTTAAATCGGCTGAATCGCTAATGTTTCTGTGATGTAGTGGTTGAAAACTTTCCCATTTGTTCCAACACACAAAATGACTAAAATTTCAATGTGAAAAAAATTCCTCTGGACGGTAGCCTATATTCTGTTTAGAGGACATTATAGACCTATAATAATATGCTATCAACAATATGTTTGAGTGGTGCTCCAATTGAGAAGGCATTTCGGAGAAGAAAACAAATCAGTGTTACGTTTGCACACGACACACGGGAGAGTTATCCGCGACTACTTCCCAATCCAGTGACCAAACTGCGAATCTGAGATTTGCATAGACCTAGTGATCTCATAATTATTTCAAATACTCATAACTCTTTTCTTATCACGCACGTAGCCACGGGGGAGGGGGGGGGGGGGGGGCACGGGGGGCACGTGCCCCCCTAAAATTTCCAAGATCGGTTGAACTTTTTTAGACCCCTTTTTTTGACCTCGATCGATTACATGTATGTGCCCCCCCCCCCCCCCCCCCCCCCAAACATCTAACTCTGGCTACGTGCCCAGCGCCTGCTTCTTATTAGTTCGGTTTATTTCAGACTTTTACCATTCTGCATATCTTATATTTCTGCTTTCATACAAATGACCCCTCTTGCAAGAGTTGGACTGCCTGTTAATGTGCCATGAATGGTTATGACAGGAAAGAATTCATGTCATGGAGTGAGAAGAGTTTATTGGTGGTATTAACCATGTTGACAGAGAACAGACGTAGACGCCGTTCTGAAAGTTGTGTTTGCCTCCTCTGTTCGAACGATGGTGGCGCTAAAGAACATTTTGAGCCGTGTAGCTTGACTACTACTGCTCATCAGAATACATGAAATAGTTGAACCGCTGTAAATAATTATTGTCAGCTTATGTTCAACACCACTCCCAGTTTAAATAATGATATAACCAATATATTTACTTTACTTTCGTTTCATTCTTCTCATTTGCCCAGGTAACTTAGATTCCGCTGTCTTCGCTGAGTATCTCCAAAGGTTGACACCCGTAGCGCCTGCCCTGGAGGGGCGCGTGATTGTACTCGATGAGGATGTCATAGACTGTTCCGGGCTTGCATCAAGGTTTACACCATCTAATGTCATAGTTTGGACTACTTTGCTCGCAATAATTTCAAATCGTCTTAGCACCTTATAATGAAACTGTAAACTCTCTACAAAAAATGGGGGAAAATGAAATTCCATTAATTATTTGTTTTGGTTATTATTAACATAAAGCTTTTTCTGCTCATGTGGTCACTTTATATAGTGCTGTATTCCGTCATATTTTATCTTTTAGATTACACACGTTTAGCCTCCGAACCCCATGTGTATTTATGATAATAATACGAACAATTTATATAGAGCTTGTGACATAAAAAGTTTCAAAGTGCTGTACACATATCAAGATTACTTCAAGAAAAAACTATATTCCTAATGGAATTAACATTACTTAAATTACCAAGAGGATCAAACATTTTCTAACATTACTGACAAAAAAAATAAAAAAATAAATAAAACAAAAAAATAATTAACAAAACATGAACATTCCATTATATTAATAATAGCAACAATTAAATACGACATAATGTAGGCATTTTAATACTAATTCAACCTTATTTTATAGTTATTTGGGTTGTTTTTGGAATAGATGAGTTTTTAGATTCTTTTTTAAAATGTCAATGGTGGGCGAGTCCTGGATATGGGCGGGGAGAGTGTTCCAAATAGTGGGGGCACAGACTGAGAAGGCCCTGTCACCATAGCGGTTGTGGGTGCGAGGACCAAGTGCGAGCTGGGGTCTGGATGAGGATTTTAGGTTCATGCCGGTAGTCTGTTTGGGTGAGATCAGTTCAATCGGGTATGATGGTGCGCGATGATAGATGATGTTGAACGTGAGGTGAAGGATCTTGAGTTGGATACGTTGAGAGATTAAGAGCCAATGTAGGGTGCGGATGACTGGAGTGATGTGATCGTGCTTTCTAGTGCGAGTGATGAGACGTGCAGCGGTGTTCTGTATGTGCTGAAGTGGGGCAAGATGAACAGCAGGCAGGTTGATTAATAAACTATTACAATTATCCAAATGGGAAGTTACCAGAGCATTTAGGAGTCGTTCAGTAGAGCTGCGATCAAGGTATTTCCGGATTTTCCCAATCCTATAAACACCAAAGCTAGCTGCCCGACACACCTTTCGGATGTGCTCCCTCAAGTCCAACGCGTCATCAACAATTACACCAAGATCTCTTTAAGTCCTTTCTGAGGGACTTAGTAATAAGGATTAATACCTTACCTAAGGGCACTTGCGCATCGACTTGGTATCGAACCTGCGACCTTCCGGTTACGATACAGGCGCGGATCTACGGGGGGGGGGGGTTTAGGGGGTTTAACCCCCCCCCCCTTGGGCGGCCCCCCCCCCCCCCAAAAAAAAGGAAAAAAAAAGGAAAAAAAAAAGAAAGAAAAAAGAACGCACGCTGGAGAGAAACCCTTTCAAGTGCAAATATTGTGAGAAGATATTCAACTCATCTGGTAACTTAACCAAACACATGATAACTCTGGATATAACTGTGTATTAAACTGTTACTTGATTTAAAAAGACGTTATCATGCACTGCTTTTTATGGTCTCCATTGTGTTAATAGATGCCAGGAAAACATCACTTACGGGTTTCAAAAAAACACCCCCAAAAAAAAATCGGCTCGCCGCTTCGCGGCTCGTGGACGATGCTCCGCATCGTCATTATTTTGGTCAAACCCCCCCTTAGCAAAAAGCTAGATCCGCCCCTGCGATACCACTGGTGTATTCCATATACGACGAGTCACTGAAAATCGACGTAATGAGACGTAGTTACATGAATTAGCTTAAAATGAGCTAAAGATGAATGATTCTACGGACTTGAAATTGCCGTTGACAGTGTCGGTTGGAACAGTGGATAATTTATATGTAAATATATTTTTTCTCATATTTTTACCCTCCCATTTTATCTTGAATGAGATCATAACGTCTCCTTACAAAACAAACCTGTGAATATGGTTTCTTTTTAAAAGCTGCTGCGTATGTGATGTATACATATTGATGATAAGGATAATTTTGTATATATGCGTTATAATTTCATACAATGCTGCTCAAAAAGTGCCATATGAATTTGGGTATTAATCGGAAATATGTTGTAACTTATATCCAGTAACGTTTATCTGAGGGGTAGAATTTTCTGGTATTATTGAAGAGGAGAAACAATTTGTTTGTGTTAAAGACTTTGAGAAAATGTACAAATTGATGAATTTGAATGACTAATAACTTTATCATGACTATGATTATTAAAAACGTCAGGAAATCTTGTCTTAGCGTCAATGATGTGTGAAGGGGATAACCGTGGTTATTTCTCGCACCGCTGTATTGTATAGACAATATTGAGAAGCACCATTGAATAGTATGGCAGTTTAATAGTCTAGTATTTGAAAAAGAAAAATTGTATCTTCTAGGTAATTGTAAAAAGTGATGTATATAATCTTTTATTTCGCCATTTTCCAATCTTACTGTGCCATAATTTTTGGATTTATGAATTTTCGTCTGTGTATTTTACATTATTGTGTATAAATTTGTAACCTTTCATCGTGTAGTAATTGTGATCTGGTACTATAAGCATGTACATAACATATAGACGGCAGCTCATTAAGTCCGAAAGTTTATTCGCTTGTATTTTTCTTAAATATTCTGATGGTTTTCAATAATCTATCGACGACAGAATATTGGCTCTATGATCTTTGTTGGTAAACAAATACATAGAATATGAGGGTACTCCACAATTAGTTAGATGCGACTTCAGTTTTATAATTATAAAAGAATATCTCTCATGCAAAGACAGATTTATAACTTGCAATCAAATAGTTCAACTTAAAATCTAGCTAAAAAACATCGTATGCAGTTGCCAAATTCATTAATAATTTTCAATGTTATTTACTTGAAATGTCTCTTTTGAGGATAAGAGGACGATGGGTGATTCATATGCCTCCTTTGTGAAAATTATCTAATCATTCATATTTGATTTTTACTGAGTGCTTTTGATAGATTGTGATGTCTCATTTCACGCTGCTCGTTATCGTTGGTATGTTCGTATAAATCGGTCTGTGTAATGTTCATTAATATAAGTGAATTCATTATTAGTAGAAAGAAAGCGAAACTGACTTTCAAAGCTCTGTTAATGGGATATTTCCTGTTTCTTATCCTTTATCTGTTCTCGGTTTTATATTTGTTCTATCTTTAGCTTTTTGTAAGGTTTGTGATTCTTGTAATGCGAAGCGAGTTGATTTTATAGAAGGCAAAGGCCCAGTCATATACCAAATGATAACTCTGACTATATACTTAGTATGACATCTAGCCTATCAAGAGATCAATAATTAAACATTGGCTCTCTTTATTGATTTTGAATAAAATAACACGACATTGAACTTCAATAAAATATGAGATAAAAATGAAATTATATCTCAAAGAGTCAACCACAAAACCTTAGGGAATGAAAAAACAATACCAACTATGTCTAATTAATGATCATATTGTACTGCTCATGTATACATAAATTGTCAGGGTTTTCAGAATAATACCAGGCTTTAATTAATCACTAATATCAATTTGTTTTTAAATAAATAGGTCACCGTAGAGAATTAAGGGGAATGGTATCATGTGTGTGTGTGTATTGGATTTTTGCAGACGTGTATATCAATCAGATATGATTATTTACGTCTGGGGACCGACCTTTAAACGTCACCATCCAAAAGACGTGACTCAGTTTCGAACCTGCGTCCTCGGCTGATTCAGTTTGTACTTTTATCCACTTTTAGCTGGATTACAGGCGCACGCCACAACACCTAGTTGACATAATATTAAGATATTTTGAGATGAAAACTCTCTGAGTTTGCACATGTATTACATTGGCACCGCTCCTAAAAGAAAGAAAGAAAAGGAGATGAAAAAAATATGAAAAGCTGTAAATGTGATAATAGCGCTATGTATATCAATGTTTTTATTGTAGAGTTAAATGTATTTCTACTTGAAAAGCCTATTGATTAAAGACGAACTAATCATTTAAAAATGAGTTTCCGACTTTTACTTTTTGTATTTCCCCTCGATTATTTCCCTAACTCATATTTTGAAAGTAGGCCCGAATTATTGACTTACGTAGCGCACACAAACTTAAAGTAGGCAGAGTATACGTCTTGGTATTAATAGCGAAGGAGTAGGCCTATCACATCACAGGCAGTATCTTTTAAGAAAAAAAAGGAACTTGGTCTGAATCGTATGGCACAACGGTCCTAGTTTAAAAAAAAAAAGCAATAAGAACGTAATTATACTTGTCTAATAGCGCCCTCTTCCCCCTCTCTCTCTTTTTCTAATTCCCTCAATTTCTGTCTTTTGTATCTAATCCGCTCCACCTCGCGCCTCTCCCCCCCCTCCTCTCTCTCTCTCTCTCTCTCTCTCTCTCTCTCTCTCTCTCTCTCTTCCCACCTCCACCTCCACCTGTCTGTTTCTCCTTATCTCCTTAATCTGCGTCTAGTCCTTTCTCTTACTCTCCCTATATCGCTCTCTCTCCCCCTCTCTCTCTCTCCATCCTCTCTCTCTTTCTATCTCTGGCCCCCTCTTTCTCTCTATCTCTCTCTCTCTCTCTCTCCCCTCTCTCTTCCAGTTTCTCTCTTTATATCTCAGTTCACTTTCTTCCACTCTCACTCATCAAATGCAATCTATATTTCGACTGAGAATAACTTATCAGCAGAAATCCATATTTGCGCCCATCGGTCCTCTAGTTATTTTCGTACTACGTACCATTATGGGCAGAGGGATTAAACAATGGATAATTCCAGGGCTAAACCTAAACCATGACACTATCACTGCTGGTAGTCAGCGGATGAACAATGGTGCTAAGTACCAATAAGGTGTTGCAATACACGTTCGAGTCGCGAGAGGGCGCACCATTCATATTTAGTGTACTATTAATTTAGTACATCATTACAAAAAAAAACAATGTTCTACTAACATCCTACAGTTCATTACAGAAAATTCATCACAAGAACATTTCCATTGTTAAAGCTTAATATTTATGTTTATTCTTTGAAACAACACAGCTGCCATTCGAATTGAATACGTTAAAAACAAATTGAAATTTCAGTCATGATCGTGATCAAAATAAAAAATGCATATTTAAATCTTTTGAAGATATTTCCAACATAATTAATTTCAACAAATTAAACTGGAATTCAATAGATGGTAACAAGTATGGTAGTAAGAATAAGCATGATAAGGCTTTGCACAGAAATAAAAAGACTTACTGTTAGCTTGGCTAAGCTCGGCGCACACTACACGATTCTCCTGCGATACGATTTTCGTAGAAAAAGCAATTATATTAGATATGGAAATCTAAACAATCACTATCTTCCTGATGTAGGCTATGATATTATGATAAGAGTATTAACAACCAACATTTTAGTGCATTTAATTCTTCTATTAACATAAAAAAGAATCGGCTTCAAATCGTAGACAGTCTCACTACTGGTCTGACGTCATAACGATTCTGAGCCGATTTAGTTTTTCCCCTCGAAGGAAGCATGGAATTCCTTGATTTGTTGATTGTATCAAACTATTCAAATCCTCGGTACTTAAGATTTCTCATGTTTGAATGTTAACACATGCTAACACAGATTCTTCCGAAATCGGATTGTAATCGTAGTCAGATCGTGTAGTGCGCGTCGGGCTTTCGAGACTACATTCTTTAGAATAGACATGGTAAAATAAAGTAGAGGTGGTGGTGGTGGCTCAATATACTCTAATTTTACTAAACACTATTTCAGTGATATGCAACAAAAACCGTTTACTAAAGAGTAAATGGCGAGAATATCAGCACACACAGTCATTTAGATCGATCCTCAGTTGTTAATATATTTTAATGAATTGATTAATCATCTAATTACTACTACTTCTACTATTACTTATACTACTACTTATGTTCTTAATATTTGTATCCTAATTATTACCACCCTTATTAATATTATTGTTATTCTCATTATTCTTTTTTTTCTTCTTCTTCTTCTTCTTCTTCTTCTTCTTCTTCTTCTTCTTCTTCTTCTCATTTTATCATCATCACTATTATTATTTTAACTTGACATATATCAGTTTAATTCTGTTTGACAGTATAACCGTTGTTGCCATTATTTCTATTTTCTATTATTTCAGCTTCTATTACTATTACCTACACTACTAGCATAAATACTATCAAATATCCCTCCGCTTTTACCACAACTGTTCCAACTACGATCGTGACGACAAATATTGTTCTACGTCTGTTGCTAGTAGTAGCATCACTAATATACTACTACTACAACTACCCCTACTGCTACTACTACTACTACTACTACTACTACTACTACTCCTTTTACTACTACTACTACTACTACTACTACTACTACTACTACTACTACTACTTTCTACCATTACTTCTACTATTACTATAAATATATCTACTGCTACTACTACTACTACTACTACTACTACTACTATTATTATTATTACTACTACTTCTATTACTGCTACTATTACTGCTACTAATACTACACCGTCCTACTACTACGTCTACTAGCATTGTTTCTTGGTATATAATTATATTTTCTATGTATTGCCAATATCAGTAACGGTTTTCTTGTGGACAGCCGACGTTATTTATTCTACAATTGCACTCTTACTTCATAGATGGGCCTTTACTGTAGAATATTATGACTGTTGATTTAACTTGGACTATATGGTCTCGTTATGTTATGACGGCATGTAGACTTCAATTTGAATCTACTTAAAATACAAATTCTACAAAAACTCTTTTAGCACAAATAATGATCTGCTACAGACTGTAATTTCTCGTGCCCATTTTAAGGCCAGGCCTCCTACTAGTACACTATGACTATTACCACCACTACTGTACTACAACTAATATTATTACTACAACTACTACTACTACTACTTCTACTCCTTCTCCTCCTCCTACTACTACTACCACTACCACTACTGCTACTACTGTTGCCGTTGCTCATAATGCTACTACTACTATTCCCAATACTTTAACTAATTTGAATACAGTCTCCATTATTTTCAATACTTCTAGGCATACAGCCGCCTTTATTTATTACCACCACCACCACCTCTATATATATGTGTTACCACTTCTACTATTACTATTGCTGCTGCTAGTAATAGTACCACCTCTACTACTACTACTACTACTACTATTACTACTACTACTACTACTACCACTTCTACTACAACAATCATGACGATGCTACAACTCCATGCGCTGCTACTTCTCCTAGTATATCAGTAGCTAATGCCTTCAATCATATTAATGCATCTCTAATATAACTACTTTAACTACCATCAACACCACAACCGCAATTTCTTCATCAGTTATTACTAGTATTACTTATTTTACCGGAGATTTTTCTATTGAGCTATTTGTCTATAGGTCTATTTAAGGGTTTTGATAATACTGCGACTACTGCTTCTGCTCTTCATACTTATATCGGACTTACAATTTGTTTTTAGACTATTTAATAGATAAAATATATTACATCAGATTGGATAAATATTACATTTTCTTACAGCTTTGTTTGTAAATAGAACATTAATATGATACTAATATCAACATTTCTGCTTATATAGCGCTTTGACTGTTTCATGTAGATGTTAACCTTTGCATAAGTGGAAATATCATAGTTATCCAAACTTCTGTATTACATTTGACAGGAAAACAACATACATGTACATTAATGTTTTAATTCAAGTATGAATAAATATCTTTTGTTCGTTTTCAAGCTCTGATTGGTGGCTAAATATATTTATATGAATATCTATCGACTATTTTCTTTGTTCTCTTGCAAATCATTATAACGATGGTTATCAAAACAATTGTTCTAAATTGGCCATTCTAAGTAATACTGTTATTTTGATAAAATAAGCCTGAATAACATTCAGAAATAAGCACATTGAAATACGGAATACTTAAACTGGAAGCAAGCAAATCTTCTTTTTTAAAGAACATATCAAGAAATAATGGAAGACGTAATACAATACCTTTATTGAATTTGGTGAATTAACATTGCAGGAATAATCGCCATATTTAAAGGCAAATATATAAAGAACACAGAAACAATTCAAATGTACCTGTCGAACTTTGTGGTACCCTTTTAGACTGCATCGTACTATGGTAATGTGTGATAACAGATAAAATGGCTACTCTAATATTGGCAAATTGAGAGGGAATTCAAATAATAAACACATGTAGATATACAGTACTCGTAAAGCAGCAAAGACAAACATGGAACAGAGCTTCGTTCAAAGACATCACTTCACTTTTTGTACTGATCCAACAGTATGTAGATAATACACTGAATGACGATCACACTGCAAAGTAACATGCATCAAGTTATATGGTTTCATTTACAACATCATCATACTTTCCGTAGGTCAGTCCTGATTAATTAATGTGTTAGAAACTCAAAATCAAAAAAAGGAAAATTAAATTGTGGATTGGTTTATATGTGACTTCAATACCCGGAATACAATCCTCGATTTGTATGATCATATTTACTACGAGTTTAAAAAACAAACTTTGTTTGCGTTTTAATGAAAATTTAAATTTATTTTGCAATTAAATTTTTTTATTTTCATTCATCAGCCTGATCATGTTATTATGCAAGCTCATGCATGTATTCTTTGGGGAGTGATATGATCACTCTAAAGCTCATCGTCTTCCTCTCCATCCTCTCCTGTACCAGAGTCTACACCAACTTCTTCATAATCCTTCTCCAGAGCTGCTAGATCCTCCCTAGCTTCAGCAAACTCTCCTTCCTCCATCCCCTCGCTCACGTACCAATGAACAAAGGCACGCTTGGCGTACATCAGATCGAACTTGTGGTCGAGACGAGCCCAGGCCTCGGCGATGGCAGTGGTGTTGCTCAACATGCAGACGGCACGCTGAACCTTGGCAAGATCACCACCAGGGACGACGGTGGGTGGCTGGTAGTTGATACCCACCTTGAAGCCAGTTGGACACCAGTCGACGAACTGGATGTTGCTCTTTGTCTTGATGATTGCTATAGCGGAATTGACATCCTTAGGGACCACATCCCCACGGTAGAGAAGGCAACAGGCCATGTACTTGCCACGACGAGGATCACACTTCACCATCTGTTGGTTAGGCTGAAAGCAAGCATTGGTGATCTCTGCCACTGTGAGCTGCTCGTGCACAGCTTTTGTTGTTGAGATCACAGGAGCATACGTGGCCAGCGGGAAGTGGATTCGAGGATATGGCACCAGGTTGGTCTGGAACTCCGTCAGGTCAACATTGAGGGCGCCATCGAACCGCAGAGACGCCGTAATGGAAGAAACGATTTGACCAATGAGACGGTTGAGGTTGGTGTAGGAGGGGCGCTCGATGTCGAGATTGGTACGACATATATCGTAAATGGCTTCGTTGTCAACCATGAAGGCGCAGTCGGAGTGCTCGAGGGTGTTATGCGTGGTCAAGACAGCGTTGTACGGCTCGACAACTGCTGTTGAGACCTGAGGGGCTGGGTAGATAGCGAATTGTAGCTTAGACTTCTTACCATAGTCGACCGAGAGACGTTCCATCAAGAGAGAGGCGAATCCTGACCCGGTGCCGCCTCCGAAGCTATGGAAGATGAGGAATCCTTGTAGACCTGTGCACATATCAGCCTACAGTGAAAAAGAAAAGTTTGAAAGGACATGATGTCATCAATTGCCATACAACACAACGTACTCGTCAGAACGATCTTTTAGGGTGTTAAGGTTAGGCCTAAAAAAGAAAGATGTTGTTTTGGCCTTTAGGTGCCAAAACATGAGTCGGTTGGTCGGAATTTTTTTCTTTTTTAAAATACTTTTTGTTATAGTTTTTTCCCTCCGTATTTGGGCTAATAGTTCCCAGTTTTATGATTAAATACATATATTTTTATTCATTGAACACTTTTTCTTCTAAAAAATGGGAGTATGAACATAACATTCCTGGCAATGCAAGGTATGGCAAAGTGCACTCACGATCTGTTGTCTGAATTTAAAGTTTTGAAATCACGCCGTTCCGTCAACTAATACAACATAATTTCATTTGACATAAGCATTGTGGGAAAATAATATCATACCTCAGGCAAAAGAGAGGAATAGATAATGGTATTTGCATTATGAATAATACAAACAAGTAGACACGAAGTGTTACTGAAAATGCTTTAAGCAAGGATTGCTTACCAGTTTTCTGATCCTGTCGAGGACGATGTCAATGATCTCCTTACCAACCGTGTAGTGACCACGGGCATAGTTGTTGGCAGCATCCT
This sequence comes from Strongylocentrotus droebachiensis, assembly GCA_035222895.1. NCBI lineage: Eukaryota > Metazoa > Echinodermata > Echinoidea > Camarodonta > Strongylocentrotidae > Strongylocentrotus > Strongylocentrotus droebachiensis. The sequence continues at coordinate 264,150 of JAVYIG010001716.1, read as the reverse complement.
CCTTGCCGGTGATCATCTGCTCGGGATGAAACAGTTTCTTGTACGATCCATGGCGAATCTCATCTATGTCATGGGAAAGAGTGAAAATGACAAATGTATAGGTGGTGGAAAAATTGCAATCGCCAAGATACCATGTGAGGTTTAGATCCAACCTTGTCTAGCACGGAAACATAATCTTCAAGGTCAGCCCTTTTCTGTTTTGTTTGTTTAATTTGTTTTGTTTGTGCTTTGTTTGTTTTTTTCATCTAAATATTAAAAAGAAAGCTCTTGATACAGCCTAAATGACTCAAAACAGTTTATGAATGTAATTGTCCGCAAAAGTTATATGCTATTTTCCGGTATTAGCGTGTATGGTACAACTTTTATTAGAAATTTAAAACAACATTTGGTGGAAATGTCGTTTCGTTTGAAAACCTATAAACCCATAGGAAGCCATTGCATGAACTTCAGAGTTCAATGCTCTAACTTATGTTCCCCAAAATAACTCACCAACCACAGTGGGTTCGAGGTCGACGAACACGGCTCGAGGTACATGCTTGCCCTGCGAAGTCTCACTGAAGAACGTACTGAAGGAGTCATCTGAGCGGCGATTCTTAATGGTCTCGCTATTGATTAGACCATCAGGTTGGATACCATGCTCCAGGCAGTACAACTCCCAGCATGCATTGCCGATCTGAACTCCTGCCTGGCCGACGTGGACTGAGATACACTCACGCTAAAAAGAAATACCAAGGAAAATTATGTACATATAGGCCTGTTATAATACAGAAGAGTGAGAGAGAGAGAGAGAGAGAGAGAGAGAGAAACGGAGGGAGGGAGAGAGATAGAGACCGGGGGATGGATGAAATGGAAAAAGAGACAGAGAGGGTGAGATAGAGAGAGAGGGATTACAGAGAGAGAGAGAGAGATAGACAGACAGAGAGACTGAAATATATAAATAGAGAGAGGAGGGGACAGGGATTAAAGAAAGAAAAAGAGAGAAATAGAGAGAGAGAGAGAGGGATGGAATAGAGATAGAGAGAGAAGGGGGAGACGAATGGACGAGAGAGAGAGAGAGAGATAGAGAGAAAGAGAGAGAGGGAGAGGGAGGGAGGGGGAGAAGAATGAAAGGGAGAGAGAGAGAGAGAGAGAGAGAGAGTATAATGGAAATTGTACTTGATACTAATTGCTTATTATCTTTATTTTGTAATCTTTTGTATCATATCCAAAAGCAATTTCTTCTAACTAATAATATGAATACAGCGTGTCTGTAATAAATTATGCGTCACTGAATCAGAGAAGGAATGATGGAGATGCTGGTTGTTCGATCTGGGACGTGCGCCGAGGAGACAGTCATTCAACTGATTAATCCTTCGAGAACACCCCTTCCTTTCGGAATGACGAGGAGATAAAGATTATGAGTCATGTTTGGGGAACATAGCGGAGGAAAAAAGGCAATGGGTGGGTGGGTGGAGGGGGGGGGGGGGAGAGGGGAGGGGGGGGGGGGGGGGTAGAAAATGAGCATTAGCTGCGGCGCCATGAGTCAGAGAGACCATGGTGAGAGTCATTTACATAATCATGACCGCCATTAAGCTGTGTTATCGGTAGCAGACAAAAATGAGCAAAAAGCAATTTTAAGAAACTGATATAAGAAAAATGAATATGGTTGGGGACAGGGATTTTTGTTACTTTTTGCGGATCAAAAATTACGATGACATCGCCCGTTGTTGTACTTTGTCGTTCAATTTTAATGAGAAGTGTACAACTTCACTCGATCTTGCCTTGAGGACATAACGCTTTCAAATTAATATCAGACGCCACCCAAACTACACGTAGAGGCGCATGGTATTAAGAGTATTACTCTGCCATTGAAAAAAGAAAGAATTAGAGATAGAGAGGTGGGAAATAGATAGTAGGATAGATAAAGAGATACTTATAAAGATAGAATACAGAAAACAGAGAGAGAGAGAGAGAGAGAGAGAGAGAGAGAACGAAAACGGTGTCGTCGAATGATAATTGCTGTAGGTCCTATAAGAATAATCAATCTCTCAACGTTAACTCACATAATTAAGGTGCTCATTTTCTGTTTAAAGCCTACTTGCACTACTTTGGCCACGAGGGATTAGACCTTCGTGCATGGTCACTGACAGGTGGTTATCTCATTAAATCAGCTCTCAATTAACATTGTTAAAAGGGGACCATAATGGACCAACGTTCACCGATTAGGCATTGTGTGCTATATAGAGGGCGCAAGTAGCTATACGTAGTGCAGTAGGGCTTTACAGTAAAGCATATATCAAGTTACATTGCATGGGAATATAATAAACAGAAAAATCGGCCATGTGATAAAAATATAGTTTAGAGATCGCTAATTGACATAGGGCCTACATGTATATGAAAAATAAAATTATAACCTCAAAATCTTCACGTGTTCGATGTTAAATCTTGTTCGCACAATCAAGCACAGATTATTATCCCGACGATTACAATCACACCAGGAAAATTACTGGTATCCACTATCTCCAAATAACCACTTGGATAATTATAGTTATCATGAGGATCATGAAGGCGCTTAAATATATTTAAAGAATAATTTGCTGCAAAAATTTCAGATTAAACAAATATATATTCATATGTATTCATATATACTCATATATTCCTCTCATTTTACTCTTTTCAAAATTCTTGTATTAAAAGACACAGAAAGTGTGGCTTCAAAATAAATCAAGTTTTAATGATAGCTTTCTTTTCATTAGTAGGGTTGTCTCAAACATTCTCTGATTATTATTTGTTATTTATCTATTTTAAATAAAAGTGATGATATTCGGATTGATTCCACTTTAAGTCGTCCTGATTAATTCGCATGAGTCACCCTTTTTTTGCTCCTCAAAGTATAATAGGATGGCGAAATAAGATTTATTGTGCAAGATGAAAACTCTCGCCTTGTGTAAAGCAAATCGAAGCTGGTTATGTTTCTGGCGCACAGTATTCTCATGCATATTGCAAGAACTTGGGGATAAGTCTGATGAGTAGGGCTGAAAACCAACTGTCTGCGAGTGATCAGAAACTCGTCAGAAACGAGTCCCAAAGGAGAAGTCGTAACGTCGATGAAATACAATGTACAAACGCATGTGGCTTCTTGACACAAGCTTTTCTGTTTCACATTATTTTAAAGAAGCTTCCAGACCGCAATGTGCATGATAGATGATAGCATTACTGTGGTGAAAGAACCACAAATGGCATCACGCTCTATGTACGAATCTATAACCTTTTTCTTACCCTTTTTTAGAATCTTTATCTTGTAGACAGCTTGAGATAATTCATTATGCATGACATCTAGTTTAGTCTTATTTATTGTTAATCTTGATATGCCAGAGGAACGAGATAAGGGAAATGTCAGACGAATTCACATCTTTGAACGAAACGCTGATTACTTTTAGGACACAGTGTTTTTCCAGAGTAAGAAATCCCTTCCACTGTCCCTTTTCCTCGAATAAACTACCCGTGTAGCAAGGACACTCCTAATATATTTGCACTTTACATAATCACCATGCGTGTCATGTCTAGGCGTTACGTATGAATGCGTCACAGATAACGCTACGGGATAGTGCTTTTTTCTTGTTATAGAAAGCTGTTGTTATCCATCTAGTAGTCATGTTTTTTTGCAAGCTGAATGAATCCCGCTCATAAATTAAAGATTAATACATTTAAATCTTGTTCGATGATTGTATTTAGTTTTCTTTTACAAATATACGGAATATCGTTGACTTTTCTTTAAAAAACACGAAGCTGAGCAAAAAGAGCAACTATCATTCCCTCAATTTTGTATTGGGGATGAGGTAATCGAAACGTATCGGAGAGAGGAGATGCAAAAATGTGTCGTGAATGTTATTAAATGCAGACAACATGGGGTTCTTGAGACTGGTCGAATGCTGATGACTCATACACAGTCATGCTGACTTGGTTTACCCTCAGGGGTATCCATCTGATATAACACGTATGACTAGCCAGAATAATCATCATCGTTTGATAGTGTTTTGCTACCCTCTTTAAAGATGTTCATGTACATGTATCTACAATAATTCTCATGTTTTGAAAGATTCTAATTTTGCAATAACGAATCCTTTTTATTTCTTATACCCCATACAAACCTCATCTTGACCCCATCGCGTCTGAATCATTATCTTTAGATTAAAGCAACATAAATTTTGTTTGCGCAGACTTCTCTACCAAAGAATTTTAACTTGTAACCGGTGCTTGGTATGTCCACCCGAAATCTACTTTCATATCAAGTTACTACAATATATTTTATCCAAATAAATTAAAAATTTCTCCAAACTTATTCGTGAATGGAAAATTCAAGAATCAAAAATGAAAAGGGCGCGTGTACATCTACGCCCCTGAAGAAGCATTATATTATTATAATCCAAATAAGGAATGTATAACGAACAGCCCCCTCGGAAAACTCTTGATTATTACAAGAACAGAGTGAAGGAGAAAGGGAGAAAGAAGCCGACACAGATGCAGACGGAAGAAGGGAAGAAAAGAAAAAGAGACAAATGACGGCGAAGAAGGAAAAGGTGGGGGGAAAAGAAGACGAAAAAAAAGTAAAATAAGAATAAAAAAAAGTTAGAGAAAATATAGAGGAAGAAGAGAACGAAAGTAATGATGATGACGATGATGGTGTCGAAGATGACGATGACGACGGCGATGATGACGATGATGAAGATTCAGAAGATAAAAAGGAAAAAGAGGAAGAATAGGCCAAACCTACCCTAAGAATCACACATCCCGTACTAACATCACGTGGGTGCTGTTTAAGCCGATAGATCCCCCATGGCGCCTCTATAAAGGAAAACGTCAGGATCAATTTACATATCACATGCAGACGATGTAATTACACTCAGGTATATTCACCTCTGTCCCGTAAAGCTCGACGCTCACATATGGGATAATGCATTCAATAGCAGCGGTCAGACACACACATCTCTGAGTAGAGTAATATGCACTGGAGTTCTTAGGTTTTTAAATGTTTTATACTGGCTCTATTGATTGATTTGCGGTTAGAAATCAAGGATGTATTGATGTTTACAAAGGAAAATTTATAGTGTATAAATACAAGAAGAAGGAACATGGATGTGTAGACATGGTCTAGTATGGTTACATTAGATGAGATGATTTTATTAAAGGTCAATGTATGCACCTGATGCAAAAAGTAGTAATTAAAGGGCGGTCAAAATTATTATTTCTCTACGTATCAGTTATTCTCTTTATAGATGAAGGAAATAAATGTTATTGCATGGGATCTTTTCACGAAAGGAAATAAGATTTCCGAATAGTGAAATTATTTTACCTAGACTGCCATCAGAAATACAAAGAAATATCCAGTTGACTTATATTTCCTAAGAGTTTGTGACGGGGTCAAAATGATATCAAAACGGTTAAAAAATAATAATCATGTACATTTAAAGATTAAATTGATTTAAATGATGAAATTTCAGTTGGTAAATGATGTAATAACACAACATTCTCAAGGCCATGGACATTGTTATGATCATGATGAAAAGACAATAATTAAATTGAATTGAAAAGTTAAGCAAGGTAGTTATCGCAGGTGGTCGATAGTACATTAAAGATAGGATGGGGGAATTTACTTCCATTCACATTAGGGACAAGGGCAGAATGATGATCGTTTTAAATAATCAAATTCACGTAAATAATCAAATTAAATACAATTTACACAATTATGCTTATACATACTGAATACATCGAGAGTATTGAGAAAATGAATACATGACGCAGTTAGCCATCGCATTCATTCTTAAGTTAAGAAGGAACTGCCATCGAAGACAACAACGCCACAGTCTAAAATGACTTGACCGTTACACTTATGTTTACTGGGTAATGATTAAGATCGATGTGATAAACTTATTTCAAATTTTAAAATGGTTCAATCACACCTATTTGAGAGAGAGAGAGAGAGAGAGGGAGAGAGAGAGAGAGATGGAGAGAGAGAGAGAGAGAAAGAGATTAAGAGAGAATGACAAAAATAGAAGACATAAGATCGTGAGATCTGAAGTGCATAAGGATGATGTAAAGAGAAGGGACAAAGAGCGATTGGGGATGGGGGGGGGGGGGGGCTTGATGACGGAACAGATTTGCATCTCCGGGAAGAGCCACACCTAAATGAATAATGGAAATCGTGCACGTGGGTTCTACACATACTGCACGCCATGAGAGCCATGTACATACACGTGTATGTATCATACATATCCATGGCTGCAACAAAAGGGAAATGTTATCTGGGGGGAAATGTGACAGCCCAAATTCAGATTTCTCTGTTACAAAATAACATTTATACATCAAAAAAGCATATCAGATTAATACACTATGGATATGAAAAAAGAAAACATATTCGATTGCTACTCTTCTCTTTTGGTGAGGTACGAAATTGTTACAAATTGACGATTTTGCGATTTTACCATGAAGTCACAAAGACATTTTAAAAACATTTAGAAAAAGAGTACCAGCTTCAAATTATACTCAGAATTTCTGAATAAAGGCAAGTCCGCCACTAAGAACGTAATTAAAATTCTACTCACCATAATGTTCGTCTACTGAAGATGTTAAAATGCTGATAAAATACACAATTCGATCACACTGCTCCTTCTAATTTACAATTCTTGACACTCAGATTCTCAAAATTCACTGGAATAGATGGCGTTTCCGATATCAAATGGAGAAGAAAGAAGATGAATATTAGCCAGGAATCTCAAGAAAGCTGTGATGGCTTGTGAGAGACAGGCAAAGACAGAAATGGCGGGAAAGGGAGGGAAACCCGCCGTATATAACGACATTCAGGCTACGCAGACGACGGCTTGATCGATAGCCACGCACGATTGCAGACCGTGCGAGCTGCATGGGTTGAGTGGGATACTTTATTTGGCGAAGATGTAGTTCAACGATTAACTTTACATTTTTTTGTTCTGTTGAACTATACACGCCATTTAAGTTCCGCATTTATATGGCTGATTTATTTTTGGATGATGTATATTATTGAAATTTTGAAAAATTATTATTAAGATAAAATAATAGACAAATTGATAATAATTGACTAAGCTCTATTATGAATGAGATTTCTAAATTTGAAAATTATTATCATCATTACATTTCATTTACAAATCGCCATTCAAGAGATACAAAGCGCATTGTTGATATGTATATTATTTTATGAAATTGAGAACAATATGACTAGCCGTGAGTGCAAACGGAGAACTACACAAAGCAAATTAGGCAAGAAACTTCTTGGATTTTGCGAGAGTTTTTTTAATTCAAGAGGTAGTGAGTTCAAGATCCTGGGAGCTTTTACTTTCTAAAACTCTATCTCTTATCTATTTGCTGGTTCAAGGGACCGTAAGTGTAAGTGCAGTGTAAGTAAGTGTTGTGCAGAGAATCCAAAACTCTGCTGCCAGGCTTGTAACACACACACGTGCTTGTGAACACATCACTCCAGTTCTTCCCAAATTGCATTGGTTACCGCATTATGGACATAATCTTGGTTTAACTTTTAAATGCATTCATGAATTGGCACCAATTTATCTGCAAGAACTAATCCAGGAATACAAACCCTCACGCAATATACGGTCATCTTCACAATTAAACCTCGTGTCTACTTCGTTGTCAACTCTTTCTTATGTCATCACTCTTTTTGCAAAACTTGTCTTAAGACACATTTATTCAAAATTGCTTTTGATCATTAACTTACTCTGTTCACATTTATGTGTATTTCATATGTACTTTAATTTGTAGGTTTATTTGCACTTTTTTGTTTTGTTTAATATATAATTGTTTATCAGTCTATTTTGAATGTTATAGCGCTTAGAGACTTTGGTGGTATTGGCGCTTTATAAGCAACGTTTTTATTATTATTACATCGATGTTTGTGCGAGGGGTAGACTTAACAGGCATCCGACTTGTCGTTCATTCCTGACACATGATTTCAAGACAATACATGTATTTTTAATATCTTTGTGTATTATTTGATAATTCTGAATTTGTTAAACATTCATCTGAAAATTGAAGTTCATGAGATATTTACTAAAGTGAAGAAATGGGGGCGAAAACAAAATTCACATCAATTCTATTTTTGTCTGTTTGTTTCTGTCTGTCTGTCTGTCTCTCTCTCTTTCTCACTCAAACACGCACACACACACACGCACACGCACAGAGACACACCCACACACCCACACACCCACATACAAACTATTACTCTCTCTCTCTATCCTTCTCTCTCTTTCTCTCAATATCTCTCTCTCTGTCTTTATCTTAATATCTCTCTCTCATCTCTGTCTCTTTCTGCCTTCTCTCTCTTCCCCAGTCATGTTTACTTTCTTTTTGTGTCTCATTTCTGTCTCTATGCCTACTTCTCTTCCCTCTCTATATCTGTCCTGCTACTATCTCTCTCTCCCTCTATCTCTCTTTATATCAATTATATATATATATATATATATATATATCTTTCTCTCTCTTTCTGCCTTCTCTCTCACCGCCTTCCTCCCTTCCCTAGTCATGTTCACTTTGTTTTTCTGTCTCCTATCTGTCTCTATGCCTACTCCTCTTTCCTCTATATAATATTCTGCTACTCTTTTTCTCTCTTTCTGCCATCTCTCTCTTCGCCTTTCCCCTTCCCTTCTTATTTTCACATTTGTTTCCTTCTGTCTTCTAACTGTTTCTATGCCTACTTCTCTTCCCTCTCTATATCTTTCCAGCTACCATCTCTCTCTCTCTCTCTCTCTCTCTCTCTCTTTGTCCAAATCCTTCAATTAAAAATGAAAAATAACAGGGCTCCAATGCTGAAGTTTTTTGTCTTCATTGAACACATTTGTTGCTGGTACAAATTTACCCACATAAACATTTTCCTACTTTACGCCCGTTGACACGTATTTTATCAGATACGAGATGATATTTGACATCTAATAAACTCGTTCAAAGTACTGTTTATCAAGGGATAACATTTCAAGATAAGAACTATTAAAAGGGTCAAAGTGATACCTTAATCATAATGTGGAAACTTCTTTTTAGAAACAATTGAAGCATATTAGATTATGTTAATGGCTTATCGAAATAATACTCATGGTGGGTCTAACACGTCTCCACTAGGTCTATAACATTACAGTATGATCCCTGATGATTAAACTGCTAAAATATCCCGATGAAATTATAGTCTTATCATTTATTATCAGGAGTATCATACATGGAAGACCAATTTGATTGGAAGAATTAAATTTCTACATGTATCATTTCCTAAAAACCAACACCCTAAAAAACGATTATTCTAAAATACATTTGTATACACTCTACTTTACATTTGTCTAAAAAGGCAGTAAAGCCCGATAATCACTTTTTAATTTCATGTGAGTACCCACATAACAAAGCCCAGTCCTTCCCGCCCTAAATCGTATTAAACAGTCTAAACCCATATCGAATATATTCTACACAACTAGCTTTTCATAAATTTCATCATGCTTAACTTTGATTTTAATTTCATGACCTTCTATACCATATACATACTTAATGCCAATGATATAAAGATCTGGTACAAAGCTCTTAAAAAAAATAAAAATAAAAATAAAGATCGTCTACAATTCCATGACCAATACATCAAAACAATCGATCTACGTATTTTAAAGACAGGGGTGGTTAGCCATATTCTGAACCTCGACAGCAGTGAGCACTCGGTCATAGATTTTGACCTCGTCAATCAAGCCATAGAAATACTCGTTACTATTCCCTGTGCCTGCTTGACCAATAGTGACAGGTGTATTGCGTGAAAGAATAGGACCAGTGCAACAAATGTGGTTGGTCGCTGTCTGCTGCTGTCCATTGAGGTAGTAGAGCAAGGTAGCCCCGTCATATGTCATGGTCACGTGATTCCAGGTGTTCTGCAAAGCGACAAGATTTACGTAGTCCCAGGTACCCGTATCGGTTGAATAGGCAGTACCGCCCAACATCTGACCGCTGTTCTGATGACCCATCCTGATCTCCCAGCTCCCTCTATTGGAATACCCATTATTGATGATGCCCTGGTAGTTCCCCCAATTACCGGTTCGCTTGAACCATACACTGACACTGAAGTCCGTGCCCCAGGCGAAGTTGGTAAACGACTGGACGCTTATTTTAGAAGCACCGTTAAAGGACGCGGCCTGACCGCATTTGCCAGCCGCGTAAGAAACGTCGTCGGTCATGATTCCGTCGCGGTTGTTACCGGAGCTGTCAGTAACGTCTCCTTCAAACGGGTAGTAAGCTAAAAGAATATCAGGAGGAAAATACCAAGGCATCACAGCATGACAAGACAAAATATCCAACGAGCAACTAAAGGAAAAATCTTATCTTCAAATTTTGGGACAGTCGCAAATATTTTGAATTTACGAGAGTACTTGCCAACAAGCATAAGAAAAAGGTATAGAAAGCACTTTTTATAGATATCTATACATCTTTTAAAGCTGCTTTCCTATTCTGATCCTCTGACTTCAGTGCTCCGGCGACTATTGCTGTGGTCTTTATTATATCAAATAAATTATGTTAGGGTTAAAGTTGCAATCGGGTTTTAGGTGAGGTTTACAGTTGTACTAGGTTTAGGACTTATTCCTTTGGAATTCGGCAAGTTTATACAAATGATCTTGGAGCAACATTCACACGAGCATGTGTCCTAAACCCCATATTCTGTGCATTAACCACTAACACAATCTGCAGACGGAAAATAACAGGATATATCTTACGGGGAATAAGAAGCCATGCTTAGGGACATCTTGGAGGGGAAGATGGATAGTAAACGGGGAAGAGGGGGTCAAAGATTGGGATGATGTCAGACTTGATAGGTGACAGATAATATGACATAATGACAAAAAAGGATGGAGAAGGCTCTAGTGTGTGGACCTGCCAATGGCGGAACACCTGAAAGAGAGAGATGGCGATGGAGGTGCTACATAAATAGCCTTTGTTTCCCTTTTTCAAAGCATACCTCCACCTGTTTATCATGGAGTACACTGCTTGTGCATAAATAAATAATGATAACATAACTTTCATGAGCACGTATCCAGTATTTTGTCTCTGTTTATCTCACAATTTGGTCTGCAATGACCTTTATCTGCTCATACTAAGACTGCAACCGTGAACTGGCTTATACCTCAGTGATGATGTCATCCTTTTGATACAAAAACAAAAGATACACAAAATGAGGCGGAATATTATCAACTCACCGATCAAGCAACTATGAGGGCAGGAGGAACACGCCATCACCGTCGATGTCATAAACATGATCGTCGCTAGGAGGGCTATCAAATTATTCATTATCGGCGAACTATTAGAGTATAGATTAGAAACATTGTCTGTTTGCGGTTGATGTTTAACAAAACTGTAAGTGCAGGGTCAGGGTTAGTTGCTCTTAATATAATTTGAATTATGAAAGTAAATAACATATTGTGAACATTCGTGGCCTGTTAATGATTAAAGTGATCATTTAGTTGAAATATTTGGGAATATTCTGAAGTAGCAGATGTCCTAATTTGCAAAATGTAACTTTTACAAACACAATGATCTAACAGATTCACTGTGTAGAAACGTTTCTTCATATGGTCCACAGTTTTACACTATAGACATAATATGTGCGCTACATAATCATCACATATTATTAATAGTCATCATTTTTATTTCAGCCAGAAATATATAGATCGTAGCCTATTCAAAACGATCAAGTGATATTTTTCTTGAGACAAAAAAGTTTTCTTACCCCATACTGCAACATTAATGAGAAGTGGCTCTTGCACGAGATGTCTGTAACTAACAAGTGTTGTCTTGAGAATGATTAAAGTCAGGAACGATGGTTTATTTTCTTGTAGTCACGTAAACACCATGTACGGAGGATGGTATATTCCGTTCTGCTGCGTTGCTTGTTGGAAGTTACTTTGTATTGTGTATGTTTGTAATCGTGATCTTTATCAAATGTGCAAATAAAATGAATTGAATTGAATGGCAGGACAGAAGAGGGCGGAATCCGGTACAAGAGAAATTAACAAGAAATCAGTCCAAAAATAGCAGCACGCATATATTCGAATTGAATCTGATAGAGATTGAGCGTATCAGGACAATTAACCCCTGGAAAATGCCCCCCGGAAAATGCCCCCCCCCCCCCGGAAAACTACCCTAGAGGACAATGACCTCCGGATAATGACCCCTCCCCGGAGAATAACCCCTGAGGACAATTACCCCCCCCCCCAGGAAAATCACCACCCGAAAAATTACCCCCGGAGAGATACCACCCGTGAACAACTATCGCCCGAGGACAACTACCCCCCCCCCGAGGACAATTTCTTCCAGAGGACAATTACCTCCGTAAGAAGCTCAACATTAATACCATTTGTTTAAAGTGGATGGAATCATTAACTATAATGTCAGATTCTATGAATGTTGTCTAAACGATCTAGAAACGTCATGGTGTATTGGTTCCGACTCTCGTATTTCAATCATAATGTTGTGAGTTCGAATCCTACTCCTGGACGTTGATTTTCTTCAGCAAAAAAAATCATGCACATTGTGCTGCACTCCACCCAAGGTGCAGTAAATGGGGACCTGGTTGGAATTTATTCCTTGAAACGCGATTTTCCTTTTTGCTATTTTGAACCCGTTTTCCTGGCATCTAGTACTAACATATTATAATGCTGTGTGGGTCTTGACACATGATGGCGTTTTTCTATGCACATCACATTTTCACTTGGCAGTCCAAGGGGGGGGGGGGGGGGGGTAAACCCCCTACTCCCCGTAGATCCGCCCCTGATTATTATAATTCTGTTTAGGATAACATTCACCAACTTCTTTTGTTTTGTTTTTTCAATCCACCATCGTGTCAACTATCAAATACGTGCCCTCAAATCCTTATATTGCTCACACAAAGCGCGCGAAAGGCCGTCAAAGGCGGCCCTTTCGCGAGTAACAATAATACAGTTGAAATTTTATAGCGCATACAAATTCTTAAGTCTTTCTCTGCGCTTAATGCTGTAATGCAATGATTATGATTGTATATCGTGCTATAATTCTCACTACATTAACAATGTTCATTCAAAGTGTTTGTAAAATTTACAAGTATATAATTTAGATATTCCTCTATTACTGTAGCATACCAAATACATGTAATTCAAATTAAAGATAGCCTCAAGTATTAAAGAGGCGATGAATGTTTACGATATGTTAATAGTTTCATATTCACTCCTGATAATTTAGATTTAACCGAGAACAACCTATTCTGGCCCTGCGTTTACGGTTTCGTAAAGTTCTGAGTTTAAAAGATTGTTAAACAATAATCACAAACAAATTGTTTCTTATCTATATTCTAGAATTTCGCTGAAAATGAACACTACTACTCCTAGTGACGATCATGTTTATGATATGGACGGTGATGGCGTGTTTTTTTGTTTTCAGCCCTTATGATTGTTTGATCGATAGGTTGTTAGCATTCCACACCTGAATGGCTCTTTATAATGTTGTTTGTCTGTTTTATCAAAAGAATGACATCATCACTGAGGCTTTATGGGTACAGGTCTGGGTCACAATTCACAGTGCACCATAAAGGGTCCAAATTCTTCTTAGAGGGTCTTCCTTTGTTAGCAATGTTAGAACGAATTGCAAGAAAAAATTACGGAAAACAAAAATACGAACCGTTGTCGTCACATTTGAATTTCACCAGCGTTGATACATTTGAAAATCGGAGGACTTTAGTTCTAAATGAAAGATACTTTTTTCTTAATTCTTTGTCGAATTTGGCTCATCATACCCTCTTAATAAATAAAAAGGTTTCGCAATACTGCAATCTCTACTCATATATAATCGACATTATTATTATTCTTTCGCACGAGACAGAAGAATATAAACAAGAAATTATGACAAAGTAAATACAAATCTATCTCTGGTGGTCAGTATACCCCCCATAAAAAAATACATGAAGATGAAATAATTATCAGTATAATCAGGATGCAAAGAGAATATCTACCGTTGTTATTTAGGTCAGGAATTGTTGGATAATGCACTGTTGGTCATAGTGGTGGAATAATTATTCCCCCCCCCCAATTTATGGAATGATTTTGGCAATGATTTATTCTTAATAGATCTAAATAATAGTATACATTCTCAGATTTTATTGAATAAAAGTTTGCGAGTGTTTGTTTTGCGTGACTGCTATAACATGTGTGTGCTTCTATGCTAATCAACTAGGGGACCTACATCCTTATGTCATAACTGATAGTAATGCGGATTAATGCCTCACAAAAAAGGGCACTAATATAGCTGATCGACACGGCTCTTATCCTAGGGCCTCAGAGTAACGAGGCCATTGCTTTATAGTCCCTGAAGCATGACTGTACGCAGCGGGGGCTTGGGTACGTCGCCGCCCCAACAAATACCAAAAAATAAAGAAAATGCAATAAATTATCAATAATTCATTGCATTTTCCCCCGGTCCCCAACAGGAAAAAAAAATCCCCTGTAGGACCATGTCATAATGCATGGCCCTACAGAGTTCTCTCTATTAGGTGTTGTGCCATAAGCAGGTCCACATACCAGAGCCCTCTTTAGTTTATTCTCAATCCCTCTCTATCTTTAACCTTCTTCTTCATTATATAATCTGTCATGTATCTAGTCTATACCAGTGGCGGATCCATGATTTGCCGATGGGGGGGGGGGGGGGGGCTAAAATGGGACTGACGGTTGTGAGTCCTCTCCGAGGGACTTGGTAATGAGAATCTATGCCTTATCTAAAGAAACGAGCTCATGGGATCGCACAAGAACAATACTTTATATTCATATTACCTTAACGTTAGTACGCGATCTGTTTACAGCTATGGATATAATTTAATGAAAATAAGATTTCAATTAAGAAATGTGAATGTGAATACAAATAACATTGTTCGTGAAATTGGAGAAAAATATGATTTGGATTGATAACGGCAAAATTGTGTAATTTTAAACTGCCCATATGCATAATTTTATATTTACTGTTATATTGCGACTCGGTCATTTATTTTATCGTTTAACAAAGTTAAATCTGAGATGCAAGGCCTGCGTGTTATCAGTGTCTGTGATATGGTGTTATATTGAAACCCTACAAAAAAACGCGCTTCAAAATGATCAAGAAGCGCCTCTTAAAAGTAAAAACCTTTGAGTGACCGGTTTTTACCATACTCGTTTCCCCCCAATAGACTGTAGTGTTATGAAAACCGTTTGGCAAACGCAAAATTTGATTTCGATTTTCAATCATAAATATCTTGATTATCAGACAGGCGATCGGCTTGTAAAAGTCATGGGTTTCCTGACTGGCCTAAATGTTTATAATTATCATTGTAGCATGAGCTAAATCAGGGATTTTAAAAAGGATCTAAGACAAAGTTATCGGATCTCTTTAAAGGAGACTGTTGTAGTAAAATTGCAATAGTTTGGGAATAATGAATAGTGGATCTGAGAAACAATATTAAAGGCATCGTTTAACAATGCTATACCAGAGATGCATGACCCTATATGTCGTCACTGTCTGTGATATGATTTATTATGAAGCCCTGAAAAAATTGCGCTTCAAAACGATCATGAAGTGCCTCAAAAAAGTAAAAAAATCTTTGAGTGACCGGTTTTTACCATACTCATTTTCCCGATAGACTGTAGTGTTATCGAAACCGTTAGAAAAACGCAAAATGAAATTTCGATTTTCAATCATAAATATCTAGATAATCAGACGGGCGATCGGCTTGTAAATGTCATGGGATTCCTGACTGACCGAATGTTTATATTTATGATTGCAGCATGAGCTAAATCCAGGATTTTGTTTCAGAATCTGATGCAAAGTTACCCGATCCCTTAAAAAACTTGACCGATAACATTACTGTTTTACAACATAAAGCAGTTAGACTAATTCATAACAAATCTAAATCACGCAGCTAAACTTTGCCAATCTAAAATTCGGAAATTTCCAGTACCCGATTTCATGATTGTATTGTAATTTTTACTAAGCATTTTTTACAAGTAATTAATCCGTACATAATAATATTACGATACTCCACCAAATAATCCAATCATTTCCACCTTCCCCTCACTCGTATTCTTCCTGAAACCCTGCCCAAAATATAGGAACTCACTTAGCAACGAAATGATAAACTCCCCAATTGTAAATTGTCGCGAAACCAGGTTGCTCTCTTTCTCTCTCTCTCTCTGTCTCTCGATCTCTTTTTATATTGCTCTCTTTCTCTGTCGCTGTAAAGCTCCCCAATAGGGACTTTTAGATTTGCACGTCGACTGCACGTCGACTGTTACATGTGACGTCCTTTTAAGGCAATGAGACGTCCTTTTAAGGCACTGTCAGTGCCTTAAAAGGACATCTCACGTAGCAGTCCACTATGTCGACGTGCAAATCTAAAAGTCCCTATCATATACAGTACTCTTTCCAGATAGCGAGCTCGTGCAAAATGTATAATTTGCATCACAAATAGTCTTTCCGACTGACTAAGCAATAAATATGTATTGAAATATATGCTGACATGGCCATGACGATGACTTTACAAAGCACTTCATGTGGTATGTTACGATTTGGGGTGCGCCAAGAGATAATAGGCACACACAGACACACACACACACACACACACACACACGCACACACACACTATACACCACCTTTTTGTACTAATAGATTTGCGCACCCCTGTCGTTATAAGTCATTGTATCTTATCCCTTAATTTTGCACACGGAATCTGTATTGCGATTCATTTCTGGGGCAAGTTTTTTTCCGAGCACTGCGTGTTTCGACTGAGTGCCAATACCAGATTCGCAATTCAATGGACACTAATTGAACCCTCCTGTTTCCGATCGTGCAAAACAGTATTTCACCGTCACTTTGTTTCTTAATGACACGTTAAAGAACAAACATTTCAAGTGAGTTGTTACCTGTTACTTTGACTGAAATTTGGACAAGATACACATGAACCTTGGTAGCTGGGATGCATTTAGTTAACACAGTCATCACTGCTGATGAGTGGAAAGACTAAAGACATCGTTTGTTTCGGACACATCACAGAATTGGGCAAACGGTAAGCTTCCACTTGAAAGTTCTCATTATAATACCAAACATAACAACGATTCTTTTAAAAAATAAGTAGGATAACTAACTAGATTTGTAAGTGTGTATCGTAATACTATTGTGTTTCGGATTTCAAATAACATTCCAATATCAAAGATGTTCAACCAATTAGATAAGATAATTCCATATATGTGAACAATTCCATTTGACATGTTCACTTGCCAACATTCATAAGATAAGGGTATATCTCAACAAAATATTCGGGCTACCACAACAAATTTAGTATTAAACAAAAACACTAATACACGATCAATTGTTTCTCGGGACCGAGCTCTTGGACAATAACCCTCACAACAAGTCTTAATGATCATTTTTATGGAACAGGTTATAACAAGGAGTTATTTAATTTCGATTCATCCGATTACAAATCCTTGGTTATGAAGAAACATTCCTCCTAAATAAAGATCAAGATTTTTAAGGTCACGGTACCCCTTCCAATCTGATTTTTTTTAAAGTGAAGGAGAGAAGAGAAAGATCCAGCGAAAAACGATGATGATATAACGATAAAGGGCAACCCACTCTAAAATAACAGTAACAATAGCAGAAAAATCAGACAAACCAATCAAAAAGAGTTTGAGCAAAATCGGACAACTAATAAGCAAGTTATGACAAACTTTGAAAATCACAAGACAAATTGGAAACTCACTCATGAGTCTGTGACGTCATTGCCTCACTATCCACTTTTTTTTAATTTTTTAATATGGATAATATACATTTCAAATTTCCCCCATACAAATCTTATTTCCTCACACCAGCATCCAAGTTATATTGATAGTAATATGTTATTGTGTGGATGCACTAATATAGAGTGATCTTTTTTTAAAAGTTAACTCATGAAAAAGTTTTTTTGGGTTATTGATTATGAATATACAATATTCAGAAAATAGTATAAACTCTTCAAAGTTCATAAAATATTATGTGAAATGTCATGAACGCAACATGTTACAAATCATTTAACCTGGGAAAAGGCATAGGGAAATCCTCATTTTGGGATAAAAAGGAAATTAATGAGATAAAACTATATAAAGTAATTGATAAATAGTGAGGCCATGACGTCACAAACTGATAACCAAATTTGCAATTTGTATAGTGATTTTCAAAGTTACATAGTTTTTCATAGTTAAAAAAAACACATAAACTTCCTTAATAGTTATCCGATTTTACACAAATTTGTTTTGCTCAGTTTCTCTTGTTTTCCTGCATCTAGGAAAAGCATATTATTTTTGTATTAAATAATAATTATACATCTAAAAATTATAATATCAGTCGTTTGAAATCACTAAGAAAATCTCAGATCTTGTTCATCGTTTTTGATAAAAGGTAATTTCCTCACGATCCTACTGCCATTGTTTTGCCCGCGACGGAGGCGCATATTTTTGTTTTACTCAACTGCGTCATTATGTACAGGACATTTAAACTCGCATTAATAATATTTATTGTCATACAACAATCAGGTTTGTAGGTTTTGCATATTCACTAAAGCTTCCAAAATGAGAAGATGGTTAACGACTGCTTTAATTTCAGAAGGGAGCCGCCATTGTGTCGTATTTGTGTTGTACGCCGCGCTAGTTCTGCCAGGCTACAACGAGGTTCCATTCTCCTTTAAGCTCCCCAATATTTACATTACTCTTCCAGATAGCTCCAGGCCAAATATATGATTTGCATCACAAATAGTTTTTCCGACTGACTAAGCAATAAATATGTATTGAAATATAAGCTGTCATGGCTATGACGATGACTTTGCAAAGCATTTCATGTGAAAAGTTTCGTTTTCGGGTGCGCCAAGAGATAATTCGACTTTTCAAGATTCACCCTTTTGACGAAGATTAGTCAACATTTGTTTGACAATCCCGTTTAAGATTTGTTTATTGTTCTATCCACCTGGAACAAGGAATAAGGACATAGACAACTAGTTTTGCAATTGGCCATGGTATTTATTAGTTGTAATATAGAAACTTTCCATCGTCATTAGACTTGTGGTATAACAAATAATTCAAATGAAAATAGTGTATTAACTTCACAATGAACAGCCGTTCTCTTACCTGAGACACATAGCGTTCAAATAATAAAAACAAATCAACGCAGTTCTCTGGCTTGAGACACATAGCGTTCAAATAATAAAAACAAATCGACGCAGTTCTCTGGCCTGGGACACGTAGCGTTCGCATACACACTTTATTGCCTAAAACTGAGGATAACTAAGCAAATGCCTTAATGGTCATCCTCCGCCTACAAGCAAAGTGTAAACGGGGTGTAAATACTAATTGCATTAAAATGCCCCCAATTTAGATTAAAACAAATCAACGCAGTTCTCTGGCCTGAGACACGTAGCGTTCACCTAATAAAATAAAACCAAATCAACGCAGTTCTTTGGGCTGAGACACGTAGCGTTCACATAATAAAATATAACCAAATCAACGCAGTTCTCTGGCCTGAGACACGTAGCGTTCACATAATAAAAACAAATCAACGCAGTTCTCTGACCTGAGACACGTAGCGTTACATAATAAAAACAAATCAACGCAGTTCTCTGGCCTGAGACACGTAGCGTTCACATAATAAAATAATCCCAAATCAACGCAGTTCTCTGGCCTGAGACACGTAGCGTTCGCATAAACACTTTATTGCCTACAACTGAGGATAACTAAATCAAAGGCCTTAATGGTCCTCCTCAGCCTACAAACCAAGTGTAAACGGGGTGCAAACAATACTAATTGCATTACAATTTCCCATCATTGGCTCGAAGCCTGTTCTCTTGCAAACTGGTATGTTCGACATGTGCAAATTAAAGATAATTCCGCGGTTTGGCGGTCAAAATTGTAAATTTTTCTGCCTTATGACAAGTACAGTTACAGAAGCACCCAAAGAGGTGTGATTTTACCAATTACGTATAGGTAACAACAAAATGAATTATAGAAAGTGATGTACATCATAAAATTCCATTTGTAGAAACAAATACATGAAGGCAGGAATTTAATGACATTGTCCACTAAGAACTCAAATGCGGGTGAAACCCGATCTCTCGAAAACCAGACTCTTAATAAAGGATGTTATAACCAAATCAGACCGTATGAAAAGTTCGAGTTCTGGGAAATAAGATCAGGAAAAAGCCCCGCAAGGCCCGTGTAATCATTTGGAACGCGACCAGGCATAGCCCTTGAGAGAGTGGATTGTCGTCAAATTCCCGCTACTAACTGTGTAAAGATAATCGTAAACATGAAAAGTCACTGACCCCTTTTGGTGGAGTATGGGGATGGATGGTGGGGAAAATTTGTTAAGTGTGACAACTTCGAAATACCATGGACTGAATGAGGTAATATCGTCCAAATTGGGGAGAGGAAAGAGGAGGAAAGTTGAGAGCTGACCACATGTTTACATTACGGCGACTGGTTTCTTCCCCGCCCAAGGTTTATTGCATCATCGGATTACATTCATAGCCTCCTCTCCCCCATAAATAAAACTTTGTCCCAGGTAGCTGTCAATAAACTATTTTAACTTCCTCTGCGCTGGTTAAAATTAATTATTGTTCTATCCACCTGGAACAAGGAATAAGGACATAGACAACTAGTTTTGCAATTGGCCATGGTATTTATTAGTTGTAATATAGAAACTTTCCATCGTCATTAGACTTGTGGTATAACAAATAATTCAAATGAAAATAGTGTATTAACTTCACAATGAACAGCCGTTCTCTTACCTGAGACACATAGCGTTCAAATAATAAAAACAAATCAACGCAGTTCTCTGGCTTGAGACACATAGCGTTCAAATAATAAAAACAAATCGACGCAGTTCTCTGGCCTGAGACACGTAGCGTTCGCATACACACTTTATTGTCTAAAACTGAGGATAACTAAGCAAATGCCTTAATGGTCATCCTCCGCCTACAAGCAAAGTGTAAACGGGGTGTAAATACTAATTGCATTAAAATGCCCCCAATTTAGATTAAAACAAATCAACGCAGTTCTCTGGCCTGAGACACGTAGCGTTCACCTAATAAAATAAAACCAAATCAACGCAGTTCTTTGGGCTGAGACACGTAGCGTTCACATAATAAAATATAACCAAATCAACGCAGTTCTCTGGCCTGAGACACGTAGCGTTCACATAATAAAAACAAATCAACGCAGTTCTCTGACCTGAGACACGTAGCGTTACATAATAAAAACAAATCAACGCAGTTCTCTGGCCTGAGACACGTAGCGTTCACATAATAAAATAATCCCAAATCAACGCAGTTCTCTGGCCTGAGACACGTAGCGTTCGCATAAACACTTTATTGCCTACAACTGAGGATAACTAAATCAAAGGCCTTAATGGTCCTCCTCAGCCTACAAACCAAGTGTAAACGGGGTGCAAACAATACTAATTGCATTACAATTTCCCATCATTGGCTCGAAGCCTGTTCTCTTGCAAACTGGTATGTTCGACATGTGCAAATTAAAGATAATTCCGCGGTTTGGCGGTCAAAATTGTAAATTTTTCTGCCACACGAGACGTGGCTGCTCAGACATGGATCGCCGCCACACCGAAATCGGATGGTATGAAAAAATCTCATCCTTTGCATAATTGCGAAAGGTAACAATATGAACGTAACAGACAACATTATGTACAATCATTCCTACTTAAGATCAATACAGATCTGAAATTAACTTGTTCTAACGAATGTTCGAAGATCAGTAGGGAGGAATTGAACGTCTGTATTCCCAAGAAAGCACCTCGTAAATGTTCGAAATGAAAATGAAGTAAGTACCCTTGCCAGAAAGGTGCATACGGTGCGAAACAACGAGTCCTCCAAATCGGCGAATATAGACCGCCCAACTTGTTATTCGGCGGGTAGATGGATACCGGACGCTTGCACCATGAAATTCCCCAGGGCCCAGATGGTGCCTCGTATGGATGTAGAATCTCTTGTCTGGCTCGATAAATCTGTAGACTCTGCAGATTCAAATAATGGAGAAAAAGAATCCGCAGACAGTAACATGTTCTACATAACATTACCATAAACAAATTGTCTTTTGCAATGTGTGTTATTCTTCGGAATAAACCACCCCAATTCAGTGCAATCAAAAATTTGGTTACTAGTATATTATGCATTGGGTTGGGTCTGATCGCCCATCACCCTACCAGTCTAAATCAAAACGTAACAAAAATTAAGCTGAAAAAGACAACGTACTGACTAATTATAACACCCCGAAGTTTTCAAACTTCACCTGCCGGTAATCTGATATAACCCCGGTATGCCCCAGATACCCATCTCCCCATTTTTTGAATGTGGGAGTCTGAAAAGCCCGCCATAGCAGCGGACGTAGCAGCTCCTATTCGGAATGAATGGGCCGTGTAATAGTGAGCTGGTAAACCCAAGAATGAAATACTCCTATGTAGCACCCTGTTGAAAGCTTGCCGGGTTAGGGGAGAACCATCAAATTGCCTAAAAAATGCAAACCCCTGGCCAATACCGGGAGTGGGAACGAGTTGAGGACGGGCCTCCACATACGCAACAATTGCTTTAACGGGGCACAATGACCTACTTTCCGGAAGCACGATGACGCACCCCCTACCCCGCTGATCCGTTTTGGAAGACCGAATTCTAACACTAACTTTGCGCTGTGGGGGATTCCCCCGGACGATTACGTCCGCCTCAAACAGGGGGATGGATCTACCCTGAGAAGTGAATTCACCAATGCGTAAAAACCCGAAAAACGCTAATAAAAAGGTAGCAGTGAAAAGTTTAGTATGATAGGACGTTTGGCATACTAATGGCAGTGTTGCGATTAATTTGTGTAATAAGGGCATAGTAATGGGGCAGCGCACGTCAAGGCGAGCATGACGCCTACGGCAGCCTTCAACTAATCGCTTTATTGGAAAATTCTGAGTTATATCTTCCCTATTATGACTGCGCCCAAGGTTTATTGCATCATCGGATTACATTCATAGCCTCCTCTCCCCCATAAATAAAACTTTGTCCCAGGTAGCTGTCAATAAACTATTTTAACTTCCTCTGCGCTGGTTAAAATTAATTAAAGACTCTAGGGACCTGTAACACAAAACTTAGAAATTGATTGTACGATTGATTGATCGATCGTAAAATCGAATAATTGTAAATCCTCATGGTCAATTCCAAAATAGTAATCCATTGCTAATTTATGGAACATTCTTCACTTGAAGTCTCGGGTAATTACGGTCTTTAAGATGAAATGTCTCCTTCCATAAGATCAAGGAAAATATTTAAAAATAATTAGGACATAATTTCGATATAGCGTCCTAATCTTCTTTCTCCCTGACGCCATAATTTGGTGGTACATTGACAAAATATACAATGTCAATGGACAGATGAATACTGTAATTTTTCTTTTCAATTTAAAGAATGTATATATTGACATTCAATGTTAAACTATCATCTGTTTTGCCCATTGACTAGACATTATCTAATTCATTCAAGTAGCCCCAATGCAAGAAAGGCCTAATTTTCATTTTAGATTACACATTCCTTTACACGAAACAAATTTGCTTAACCCTAAAAAGGCCGGGCTACTTGAGGTCTTAGTACGGCCGGGGGGCTAATTTTTTCTTCCCAAACAGGTTTGCCAATGCTAATATTTCCGGTCATCTGATTGGCTGATATGTTACGTCATTAGCAATGACGTAACCGTTAGGGTGAGTGATAGGGGTATAGAAATCATGCAGAATCAATTTTCATCAACCCATCGTTGGCTCAATCGGTAAGGTCAGCGTAATACAATTTCAAAGTTGTGGGTTCAAGTCTCAGTTTATTCAGTTTTTTTGCCTTTATAAATAGTGAGGCAAAGCAATACAAAATCAAAGTCTAATTGTTTGTGACCTCTTTTCATGCTGCTAATGACGTAGAACATATCAGCCATTGAGAAGAAATTGCAAACCTGTTTGGAAAATAAAAAATTCGCGGCCGGGGGGCTAATTTTTTTTTCCCAAACAGGTTTGCCAATGCTAATATTTCCGGTCATCTGATTGGCTGATATGTTACGTCATTAACAATGACGAAACCGTAAGGGTGAGTGATAGGAGTATAGAAATCATGCAGAGTCACTTTTCATCAACCCATCGTTGGCTCAATCGGTAAGGTCAGCGTAATACAATCATAGAGTTGTGGGTTCAAGTCTCAGTTATTCCGTTTTTTTGCCTTAGGGGAAGAGTTGCAGAGGTTGCCGCTTCCCGGCTTCAGTATCTCGGAATTTCGGGCACTAATAAAGGGCGTAATAACCTGTTTATGAATAGCGGTCTCAGGTTAAGAATTTGGAACAAAAAACAGTTTTCTTTGCTAAATGTTCCCTATCACATAAGTTTCATCAGCCATTATTTGAATACTGCCCCAAGTGTTGCATGAAGCGGGACAAAAACAAATCGAACAACTTTAGCAAAAGTTAAACTTTTGAGAGGAATCTCTTAACTTTCGATCACCTACTATTAAACAGCCTTAATAAGATTTCTCCTGCGCTTTAGTTGGGATTTTGATTGTAATTATTTCCTATTTCAATGTCATGCTTTTGATGTCTTTTTATACATGATTTTATTGTAAACGCATTATGTAAAATCCCACAATGAATTTCCAGGTCATTATTGGACGAAGTAAAATTGAATTGAATTGAATTGATGTTCACAATTTCAAAATTCTTCAGCTTAACTGCAGCGTCGTTTGTTTTTTAAAACTAATATCCCTGGTAAGTGAAAAACAATTTGGTTTATTTATTTTACCTGACTGCTAGAAAAACAGGTGTATGATTGTAAGTAAACAATCAGTCCTCTACAAGGGACTTGGTAATACAAATATATGCCTTATAAAAGGTACGAACTCATGGGATCGCACAAGAACAACACTTTCTATTAATATTACCTTAACTTTAGTACAAGATCTGTTTACAGCTATGGAAATAATTTAATTAAATGAAAATGTGAATGTAAATAAAATTGTTTGTGAAAATGGAGAAGATTTATGCTTCGTATTGATGACGACGACTTTTTGTAACTATAAACTGCCCATATGCATACTTTTATATTTACTGTTATATTGCGTGAGGTCGTAATATTTCTTTAACTCGTGTAATGTATTTTACCCTTAAAGGAGACTGTTGTGGTAACCGTTGCAATGGTCTGGGAATAATGGTTAGTGGATCTGAGAATCAATATTAAAAACCTGACCGATAACATTCCTATTTTATAACAGAAAGCCATTAGAATAATTCATAACAAATCTTAATCACGCATCTAAACTTTGCGAATCTAAAATTCGAAATTTCCAGTACCCAATTTCATGATTGTATTGTACTTTTTAATAACAGTTTCATAAGCAAGTAATATATCCGTACATAATAATATTACAATACCCAACCAGTCAATCCAATCGTTTCCACCTTCCCCTAACTCGTATTCTTCCTGAAACTCGGCCCAAAATACAGGAACACACAATAGCAACGAAATGATAAACTTCCCAACTGTAAATTGTTGCGAAACCAGGTTGCTCTCTCTCTCTCTCTCTCTCTCTCTCTCTCTCGATCTCTCTCGATCTTTTTGTTTATATTGTTCTCTTTCTCTGTCGCTGTTAAGTTCCCCAATATCTACAGTACTCTTTTCAGATAGCAAGCTCGTACAAAATGTGTAATTTGCATCACAAATAGTCTTTCCGACTGACTGAGCAATATATGTATTGAAATATATGCTGACATGGCCATGACGATGACTTTGCAAAGCACTTCATGTGAAAAGTTACGATTTGGGGTGCGCCAAGAGATAATAGGCACACACAGAGACATACACACACTATACATCACATGTATGTACTATTAGATTTGCGCACCCCTTTCGTTATAATTCATTGTATCTTATCCCTTAATTTTACATGGGACTCGGATTATTGATAATAACATATTTTCTGCACGCGGAATCTGTATTGCGATTTATTTCTGGGGCAAGTGTTTTCCGAGCACTGCGTGTTTCGACATAGTGCCAATACCAGATTCGCCGTTTAACGGACACTAATTGAACCCTCCTGTTTCTGATCGTTCAAAATAACAGTATTTCACCGTCATTTTGTTTCTTCATCATGTTCAAGAACAAACATTTCAAGTGAGTTGTTACCTGTTACTTTGACTGAAATTTGGATAAGATACTCGTGAATCTTTGGTAGCTAGGATGCATTTAGTTCGCACAGTCAACACTGCTGATGAGGGGAAAGACTGAAGGCCTCGCGCGTTTCGTCGTTTCCTTTCATTTAATTTCTTGCTTGCTTAATCGCGAGTTAGTAGTGTGAAATCGTTCCTACTAGCATTGAAGACCCACTCAACAGCATGTACAGTAATCTTCCTCATTATCAAGTATTTAAAATTACAGTCCATGGTGTGTTAGGAAGGGAATACAGTATTTGAGTGAAAAATTGTTTACCAGTCTACAAAAATGAAGATGTGGGTTAAATACGTGGCCTACGTGACGTGGGCAAAACGAAATTTGAACTTTTAAACAGATTCGTCAAATATATATACCTTCGTGTTCTAAAAGAAGTAAGTACTATGAAAGTTTAGTATACAGGAGTATGCAGTATTGAACCTAGTGACGTGTAATTAGAAAATTGGATATAATTAAAATATATAAAGACTTCATCTAAAATGGAGTCGCTGTACATGAAAGTGCTAGACTTATATGATCGGGGAGTAAAGTTGTAAGCAGAGAATATAACAAATATAGACTGACTTTCGTCTCATTTGATTTTTATCATTTGTATAGTTCTGATTGTATACGTAATTAATATATTCAATTGATTCTTTCTCTAACTCTCTACCTCTTTGTGTCTATCCCTTTTCTGCTTCAGTCAAACTTACTTCTGCGTGCATGGTATTTAATGTTATGTTTGCTGTTGAGTCTTGTTGTGTCAATACGGTTGCGGTATAGGTATCGAAATGAATAAGTGTATATGTTTGCTTCTATTACCATTGCCTGTTGTTTTATTTTATTCATATTTCATTTATGTTAATTTATTTGCATTTATTTAAACAGGGCCCATCCTAATATGTTTTGCTTACGAACAGGTCCTTCCAATGTATCTTTAGAGTGTATTCATTATGTAAATTATTATGTTTGTGATGGAAAAATAATTCGAAATAGAATTGATTTGAATAAAATTAAAGGAAATATGAGAAGCATTAACTTATACTAAACAGAACTGACCAGGGCTCCAAGACAAGCAGAGCGTGATGCCCTGTGACCCCTTTCTGATGAATATCTTTACATTTTACTTGCTACAGAGTGATTCCGCCATGGGGGTGAACACAGACGGCGAGGAGACGGGTCCAGGATCAACAGTAATAGATGGAGTCGAGGTAAGCGAAATGCTTTTCAATGCATAGGTAGTTTAAACGGTTTACTCATTAAAGTCAACAGAAAATGATATCATATCTACTTGTCTTTCATATTTCATTTATAATTACGAGGTTTCTAGACTTGATGATCTCACTCCTGATGTTTACACACATTTACGACGAATTATCACCCCCTCACATTTGCCACAGAATCGTTGAATTGAATATTAATTAGCAAAACTACTAATTTCCTTTCAAGGAACTAAGTGTCGTCCCTGTAGATCGACAATTAACTAGTTTCTCTAGACCGAGTGACCACAAAACCGAGAAAACATAGAAATGTATGAGAAAATATAGAAAAGGACCAAGAAAAGTCTACGACATAGTCGGCCCTCGAGACCGACAGCTGATGAAAGCGATAAAACAAAGAAATACATAATAGAAGGTAGTAAAAGAAATCCGATGGTATTTCGGCCCGTAGGTCGTTGGTCTATTGAACCTTCTAAACAGTAATCAGAAGCTCTGCAAGACCCACATTGCCGGTCTCTTGTAATTTGTTTTGGTGCCTCTTATGATTACAAATTAAATGGTCTGCGAGCCATTAAAGAGAATATTTGATTCAGTTTATGATAATAGTCAGTTAGGATACACATTTATCCATTTCTATTAGCGTCAAAACTTGTTTTTGTTAATGCTTTTGTCGTCGTATCGAATCGTCTGACGGGCCTAATGAGCCGCAATCTTTAGAGAAAATACACTGAAATGTTAAAGCGGCTGAAGTAACTGAATAACTTTTAAAGAAAAAGATTAATGAAAGTCCAGTAAATCTATCGAAAGGTAAGAAATTTAGAAAAAAAAAAAATTCTTAATCATTCTAACACAAAGAGACTGCCTTTTATTTATCGCGGGAGCACCCTATGTAGTTTTTTTGTACTAAAAAATTGTACTTATTCCTATGCTCTATTTATTCCCACTCTGAGACAAATGAAGAAGTCAACAAATTTGTATTTCATGTGCGATTGACCATTGTCTTTATTGAGAGCTGATTACAATCAGGCTGGTCATCAAAGTAATTATAATGATAAAAACATAACATTATATTTCGGGAGCGCTCCTTCGAGCAGTTCACTAAAAATTAATGTAATATCTAATTGGATACATATTTTCACCCTCAACAAAATATGTATTAAAAATACATTGATTTCTTTAGACAAACAAATGGCCGAAGTTAAATGACATAGTGCTTGATTGAAACCAAATTAAAGATTCATCAATTTCCTATCCTTCTGTTGGATTTCCTCAGATTTTTAATGATATGTTTACCTAATTATCACGCTTTTATCAAAATTGTTTTTTGGGAATGGGCTTCCCTTATAAGGGCCCGGACGTATGATCTAATACAAGATTTGTAATTTCTTAGTCTTCTGAGTTATTCTTTGTTTAGTTTTCGTTTATAAATAAAAAAAATAAGCTACAAAGACTGAAAGAGAACAATCATTAGGAGTAATTTGTCCGGCCGGACAAATCTGCTTACTCCCTTTTAAATAAATAAACCTTCTCTTTTCGGAAATTTTTCGTTGTTATCATAATCGCCAAGGTAGCGTTTCATGAAACCGTCTTGAGAGCAAGCTCGCCGACGACCCATTCAAACGTATGCATTGAATTTAACATGCGTTTCATTGGGATGTTGGTGAACTCTTCGCGACACGGAATTTGTTGGGTACTCCAAATAGCAGTTCGTGGGGGGAATTTTCATTGCAGTAATTGTCAAGGATATTTATAATGACCCAGTGGCGGATCCAGGGGGGGGGGGGGGGGTAGTGCTCACTACCACCCCCCCCCCCCCTGAGCGAATTATCGGCCGGCGCGTTTTTAAAATTTTCGGGAAAAAATATAGTGCTCACTACCCCCGATTTTCTTTTTATGAAAATATTCAATTTTTTTCCTGCTAAGTAGCCAAGTAAAAGCTCAAATTGTATGTTAAAAAAATAAATAAAGTCTGATCTATTCATTGATACATGTTACGTATGCTACTGTTTTGTTTGTTATGGATCCGGAAAAATTCCCTCCATTTCATAATAAGCCTCTTCGGAGACCATTGATCTCCAACCAGTTGTTTATTATTGCCAATCAATAATCGAACAGCTGCTAAACCATGGTGTGTAATGTCCCCGTCCTTCATTCTTTATCTTCCACTTTCTCTTTCTTACTTTCTCTCTGTCTCTCTTCTCTGCTAGAAATGTCATCGTATGTTATTATTTCAGATATCTCTAAAAAATTATGTGTATTCACCAATGTTAAAGACAACCTTTTTGTTTTTGTTGTTGTAGCGTAGAGGGGAGGGGGGGGGGGGGGGAGGGGGTGTAGGATTACCTAAGCATTTTCTATTTATATTACAGAGCACTTGTAACATTTTTTATTCTCAAGGGGTCTATACAATACAAGCAATGCTTTTTTTAATAGACTCCCCCACTCTTTTCACCACTGTGCCAATCTTAAATGATTTATTTGAATAAATGTATAGTTATTTGTCGTATCTTTTGTTTAATATTATCTCATTAAAATTGTATAATATTATATTGCATATTCATTTTATTATGATATATTATGTGGACAAATAAAGAAGCCTTGAAACCTTGAATGTTTCCACGAGCGGTCGCAAATTACTAAACAACCTTGTTAAAATGTTCTCAATCACCTAATCATGACAATATCTTTTCATATGCATATACTTATGACCGCATTGGTCTTCTAACCTTTATCTTTGCTTATTTTGCCAATAAACATTCAATATAATCGAAAGGAATTGTAATTCACCCGTTCCTAACATTAGTAAGTGTTACAACTGCATTTATTAACAAGCACTGAAAATTATGTCTTAATAACACTTGGCGAGGGGTTAATTTGACATGTTTTATGAACACAATTTTAGTGCTTTGGTCTTTACAATCATTTCCGGAGCCAGTTAGGTGTAGATTCAATTTTTGTTTTAATGCTACACTATATTTAAAACCAAATGTGGATTAACGAGTTGCGATTATAGTTTTAGAGTAGCATTTACACGCAACATGTTGTGCTAGAGGCCCCTGATTAATGCCTAGGTCACATTTAACCCCGGCGTCGGGCGATGTACCCGATCTTTGAGCACCGTGCGATGTATAGAGGTCGACGAGGAATCAGGCGACGCATTTAACATGAAAGAGCACCGCCCGATGCCTATAGAGGTCCGCTTTGTAACCCTAGGATAAGCGGAGGACAATTGGCAGACACATGGTCAATATTTGAAGTAAACACCGGATGGTGTATGGCCGACAACCTTTCGATGTCCCGCCCATTACTTTGTGGTGATCGGCGGGACCCCGGCCGATATGTAGACAGCGGACATCGAACGGACGTCAGTCAGACATCGGCCGATGTCCGCTGGGCAGACCTCCTAGGGTAATCGGCCGCTCATAGTAGGGTGTTAACGTCCGCGCTCCCAGTTTGTGCAACTGTCATCAGTACAGCTCAGAATAGTATACAAGTCACACAACCCTTTTCATCTCTGAGTGAGTGCCCCTTTTCGGGTGCGAGAAATGCCCCATTTTCAACTGTGATGATGGCTCTCTTTACTTTGACCCGTGCATATGTTTTCTTTTGTAATACGTGTATTTAAAAAAAAAAAAAAAAAAAAAAAAAAAAAATCATTTTTGTCTTTATCTGCTCCATAATATGCGCCCCTAATTTAAAACGACTAAGAGCCCCTTTTATTCAATTCCCCCAAAGATGGCTCACAACGATAGTTAATATAATTGTATTATTTATAACAGGTAACTTCAGTCTTCCATGTTTAGATTGAACCATGCGAAGAGAAAAAACAAATATTGATATCGTCCATGATAATGTAATCTCAATTATGACAATGTAGGGGTATATACAGAGTGAGTCAGAAAAAATGTCCTACTTTTTAAAAGTTGTATTGTTTGAAGTATGAATATTTAGTCATGGGTTTCATGATATGTGTCACAACTGGGTAAAATCAGGTGACTTTAATTCGTGATCTAGTTAAACTCTCTAATCGTCTCAAAGGAAGATTAACACAAACAAAGAATTCAAATTCTGTTAAGTGTATCAAAGAATATCATCTTCTTCTTATCTTTATTACTTTACTTCTTATCACAATAGAAATACATATAAAGATATAAAGAATATATTGAACCCAACCCTGAGGTTGTAGTCTTAGCTGTCACAAAATAACACATTTATACAGAGTATTGACACTAAAAATGGTCGTAGGTTTATCGTACGTTTGGAGATATAAATAAAATAACCTACTTTAGTGATGCAATCACTCTCAAGATGTGATATTAAAATATTGTTCATGGGAATAAAGAAACCATCGTTGTTACTGTTGCTGGAACTTGTCCACCGTAACGAAGGGGTTGCTCCATCTGTAATGGCACCTTCAACTCTCCGTAGTCGTTACAGGTAGAGATCCACCCATTGTGGCATGAAACTTGGATAGAGGACTTGCTCTGTAAGTCCTAGCCGGAACACCATCTAAAAATTAACGTTAACCCAGGCTATTAATAGTCTACGGAATAATACTAAATTATTCATCATCTACTTAATATCTTTTAACGAGACTATAATCATCATCAGGCAATACAATAAAATACATTACAGAAAAGGCTTCTATCATAATGATTTACTTTGCATTACAAATATCCTTTCAACATTCGAAAGAGCCTGAATTAGAGTGCAAATCCTGCGAACATGTACTTTCATTTATTATTCAGAAATGAACAAAATAATGTATAAAGAGTTACATTATTACTTTAGAGAAATGATTTGCAGTCTTCATTATTAACCCCTAATTCAAAGGTTCACTTGTGACCTTGACTGCCTCAATGACAAATGAACACGCCCAATGTATCATTATAAAAAGGAATACAAATATGGATTAAACTTGGATTAAACTTACAGTTTGACTGGTTGACTGAAATGCAGAAAATCGGGGCAGGCCTCAATGTCGGTTCTGGTGATCTTGACTCTCTATGGAAATTATACTTGCAGCGCAAAATGCCATGTTTTTGAGCTATGAAACAGCTTTCATTCACCTTCAACCCATAGGTCCTCCCTGTATGACTTGTGTGCAGATAGTGACACTACACTGCAAGGTAAGGCAACCCACCCACTGTAGCTATGCATCACCTGTTGGAGCTATGTAGAGTGCAGAGGAGCCTAACTTCCAAATGCATTCAACCCAATTCTTTAATCTACATAACAATAAACGGGTTGTATTGAGGGGAAAGGTTGAATCCTAACACTACCCCCACCTTAAGAAAATATTACATATTTACACTATATTTCAATCTATCCCCGAAAATCTAGACTGAAAAAACTAACTCTAAGCTAACTTGCTTATTCCCTTAAAGAAAATAACGCACACACCATAGTTGGACAGCCCTAAACCTTAGACTGCTCTGCTGAGAAAATCAGCGCCAACATTTTCTGAACCTGGTATGGCCTCTATGTGGAACCTATATGGTTGAAGAGCTAAAGCCCACCTCATGATTCGGCTATTGATAGACTTAGACTGGTTGGGGGTATATACAGAGTGAGTCAGGAAAAATGCCTACTTTTTAAAAGTTGTATTGTTTGAAGTATGAATATTTAGTCATGGGTTTCATGATATGTCGTGTTAGAGTTATCCTCCCAGTACATTTAGGTACCATTTTCATTTGAATATCTGCATGCATGACTGAACATCAGACATTCTTTACAAAACTGCCAGATCTCACTTGCGCCAAGTTGCTGGGTGAGGAATAAAATAGTGTTTTTTACAAAGACAGCCAGACAGACAAAAAAACACACACACACACACGCACACACACACACGCACACACACATACACACACACATACGCACGCACACACACAGACACGCAGATGCACAGGCACACGAACGCAGAAGAGCGTTACATTCCCGACAAGGCCCACCCAAACTGTTACTTTTTGTCGGGAATTCTTCTTCTCGTACGAAAAGTTGAGTGGCCACTGTCCTCTTGGTGCATATTGGCGGATGTTGTGCTTCATGATGATGATGATGATGATGATGAAGATTAAAATAATAACAATGACGATGATGATGACACCATGGTGGTAGTGAATGTGTACTAAAGGGAAAGATTGTCAGGGAAATGCCACTTAATCATTCAGGGATCTTGATAAAAATCAATGCTTCATCAGAAAACGGGAAATTATGAGACAATTATCACCGTGTATGTTGTGTGTGTGTTTGTGTGCGTGTGTGCGCGTGTGTTTGTGTGTGTGTGTGGTGTGTGCGTGTGTGTGTATGTGTGTGTCTGTCTGACTGTCTTTGTTCACTGTTTTATTCCTCACCCAGTAATTTGGCGCAAGTGAGATTTGGCAGTCTTGTAAAGATTGTCTGATGTTCAGTCATGCATGCAGAGATTCAAATGAAAATGTTACGTAAATGTACTGGGAGGATAACTATATCAAGAAATATCATGAAACCCATGATTAAATATTCATACTTCAAACAATACAATTTTTAAAAAGTGGGACATTTTTTCTGACTCACTCTGTATATCAATGTCTAAACATAAAAGTGGCCCTTTCCCCCCAGAAAGAGCCGGGCAGGGCCCGTTGGGATGCCGGCGGGGATCGACAGACGGCCCGACGACAAATATTTCTTTTGTTTTAATCAGGCGATATCCCGCTTGACATCGTATGAATATCGGTGGAATGTCGGTCAATGTGTGCCGATTACACTCAGACGAGTAAAAAATGCTCGACGTCAAATTTGGTTTTATATGGTGAACTCAAAGCTTTTCGGGCGTGTTCCCAAATAGTAAAAGCAGCCGGGCAGCTCTCCAATCACCCTAGGGCCACCGGACAAACAGGGCAAACAAAAATTGAATCTGACCTAGGCATAATCTATTGACCACAAAATGCTATCACAACGGTCCCGAAGGAAAAGTTCTTATTATAGGCCTAGTTATTGTGCAACAAATTAGTCAGATAACCCCATCCCGCTGCAATTACACACATAAATGGAAGAATCGGTGGTTTTATCACTCTTTGTTAATGATCATTGCCTCTACTTGTTGAGCCACTGCCGTAGTGCTGAATAAATTAGTCCATGAATCTCAGTGTGGTATCCAAACCATGGTTGAGGTGGAGGGGGGGGGGGGGATTGATCCGTTGGTAATTTATACGATTTCTTTTGTTCGGTTCAAATTTGATTATTTATATTATTTGTACTGTATGTGTGCAGTGAGTTTATTTCACTACGTTTTGTTAAAATGGGATATTATTCTGAGAAATGTGTTCCTTATAATCCATGCATAATTTGTATATTGATCTCTATGTTAATAGATGTTCCAGATTTAGTAGTAGTAGTAGTAGTAGTAGTAGCTCTATACAGAGCGAATTTATTTTTCTATCTCAATTCATGATACCAAAACGGTATTCATCTCCTCGCTTTGTTGTACTTATTTATTAGAAATAAGTGCCTCCAATTTCATCAAGACTCTGATAGACTACCTTCAATTTTGATTGATTTTTTTAAATATTTTTGTTATTAAGGGCACTCTAATGATTATGTACTTTAGTGTGAAAACAAAATTAGTCATCGTTTTCGTTCTCAATTCATGATACAAAAAAGGTATTCACCTCTTTGCTTTGTTGGTCTTCATTTATTAGAAATAAAATTATGTGCCTCACATTTCACCAAGACTCCGATAGTTATTAGGGCGTTTTCGTCCTTGGATTTTTTAAAATATTTTTGTTATTAAGGGCACTCTAATGATTATGTACTTTAGTGTGAAAACAAAATTAGTCATCGTTTTCGTTCTCAATTCATGATACAAAAAAGGTATTCACCTCTTTGCTTTGTTGGTCTTCATTTATTAGAAATATGTGCCTCACATTTCACCAAGACTCCGATAGTTATTAGGGCGTTTTCGTCCTTGGATTAAGATTTGTCAAGGGCTATATATATAGCTGCTTCCTCCCAGTGCAGGCAATTATAATTGAAGAGTTTACGCTCAGTTCAGTCATGTTGTTGTATTAAAGGACAATTTGTGAGGAGATGACTGTTTAAAGGGAAACTAACATGAAAATAAGCTAACAAGAAATATTAAATTGTTCCAAATAATTGTTACATCCTAATTCTCTGATAGGTCTAACAAATTATTCATTGGGGACACAAACCCCTGTGAAATAGTGACATAATAACTGTGATGAATTTTGTTTGTGTTTATTGTTGTTCAGCTTACCGCGAAAGCTTGTGAGGTTATACAAGAGACTGGAAATGAGAAGAGTCTTAATCAAGACGCTGATGGTGACGTAGGAATTCAGGATCAGGAACCGTAAGTTTGTTTTTTATCAATCATCATCAAATAAAATGTAGGCCTTGTTTGTGACATATTTGTTATTAATAGTAAGCAAATAATTACCGTTGGTAAATGTGATGGGACAAACTATCACTTCCGAGCCGATCTGGATGTAGCTATCTTTCCGAAGCGAAGCTGAGGAAAGTAGCGTACACATTCAGATCGCCGAGGAAGTGATAGTTTGCCATCGCCTGGAACCAAAAGGTGATTATTTGCTTTTACATTTCACTTCTTCCGTCATTTTATACCAACAAGTCATCAACCCGGTAATCAATTAACAGCTAGCAAACGGTGTACACTACGTACAGTACGTGCAGTATGGTGGTGTGACCATGGCCGCGTTCATGCTTGATTTTGACGGCCAGAATCAGGCATCTGTTACGTGTTTAGTTTAAAACACGCTTGCGTTCATGCTCACTTTTGTAGAATCACCGAAAAACGGAGATCACGAACGCCGATCGTAAACTCACAAAAAGATGCGTTTACAATTGTAAACGCGTTTAAATGGGGTCAACGCACTGACCTCTAGTGGGTCTACGTAGCATGCACAGTGAAGGTCACACAATGCCACACAAGGAGAATTGCCTGGATGAGCCAGAGAAGTAAGCATGAACAGCTACACCGTGGAACTGCGATCACGATGAGCGTTTACGATGAGCGTTTCAGATCGCTCATTCTACCTTCAAAATCAAGCATGAACGCGCCCCATATAGCTCCCGCGTGACCAAAGTTCGCGTACTAACACTAAAAGCGCTTAAAGAGGAGAGCATTTCGAAGAGAATAACTACTATAGTATGAACAGCCTGGAAAACAGAAACTAATATACTTTCAAGATCAGTTCGTTACCTTGGCCCCATTATCTGGAATTCCTTGCCTTCTGACATTCAAAACACACAATTCAATGCACTCTTTAAAAAACGAATGAAAAGATTCCTTCTCTCTAAATGATCAAATTAAATAATGTCAATTTACCTTGCCACTCAGCTTTGTAGAGTGCTGGAGTGTGGCGTCGCAACGGCCACACCCTTCCGGCTGTCGTTAGCATTATTCATGATTCATTTGTATACAACTATTCTTTTTTTTTTTTTTTTTTTTACTCTGGTGATCCCCTCCTTACAAGCCCTTGAGGCTTTTTTCGGGACACCCTTTTCTTTCATTTATTTGTATTACTTGCTGTTATGTATGTACTACTCTGTTATCTTGATGTAAACATGAAATTATGCATGACATACTGTTAACTTGTTTGTTTTTTAATTGTACATATTGGAAGAAATAAATGAGAGCTATATGCTCTCTCAATCAAATATAACGAATTACCCACTTACAATTAACATATTTCTGCTTAGAAATGTTATCTCCTCTCCATTGACATCAGAACTGAAAAATCTTATTTTCAACCATTATTTGTAATCAATAATTGTGCTTAGATAGTCATTGCAACATGCCATGTCCCACATAAAGTTCATTTTTGATACAACGGTCGCTTTCCAATTTTAGTACCAAACCCTTTATCACACTTTATGTGTGTAATTTTCTCCTCTTAGATAACACTCCATTTAGACTCCCTTTTCTATTTTATTAATGTTATCTCCTCTCCATTGACATCAGAACTGAAAAATCTTATTTTCAACCATTATTTGTAATCAATAATTGTGCTTAGATAGTCATTGCAACATGCCATGTCCCACATAAAGTTCATTTTTGATACAACGGTCGCTTTCCAATTTTAGTACCAAACCCTTTATCACACTTTATGTGTGTAATTTTCTCCTCTTAGATAACACTCCATTAGACTCCATTTTCTATTTTATTATTCTTCCCGGTTTAGCGCATATTTACACAACCCCTTCACTTTAAAAAAGTTTGAATTCATAACGCCCATGAACACGCCTTCGTGACGAACAGTGTTTTTTCTTCTTTGTTTCTTATAGCTCTTTACTATTCATGCTAATGATGAGAATAAATTCGCCTCCACCTGACCATTTCGATATTTCATTTTGTTTAAAAATCGTACAATGTCATTTACTAATCAATATCGGTATAACGTATTTGCTTGCTTTCCAACGAAATAGCCATTGGGACTTAAGCAATGATCTAGTCAGGTAGATTAATGAATAGTTAATATACGGTAAGGATTTTATAATCCCGATATGAAACAAAAGACCCCCCCCCCCTTCTTCCTCTCTTCTGAAATTTTGACTCAATCTTAAATGACATCCTGTAATTCTGTTGCCTATATCATCGCTTATCATTCCATTCCATATTGCTTAACATTTCATGAATCGAGTTCCAAATTTATTGATTTCATGTCATTCTCTTTCTTTTGCAATGGAATCCGAACAACAAAAAATGGAATTACACAATGCTTTTTACAAGTTAAAATGCTTAATTCTATAATATCATTTGGATTACAACGGTAGAAATATGTCCTTTGTTGTAGGGCCAAGGGAACCGACTTTCCGCTCATCCCATTTCGAAAAGTGCCATCACAATCCAGTGTTCTGAATACTGAACACAACAAGGCACAGAGAGAGCATACTGATGAAGGGGATGGATTTCTGTCTAATACGAATACAACACTACAATCTGATGTAGATAAAGAGGACGAGAAGACAGAGCTGTTCCACGGTGCTCCTGTGTTCCTCGATACCGACACATCTGCTAATGACACATGCATTCTGTTAAAAGAATGCACATCTCCTCTGCAGCCAGCAGAAATCATGGAAATCTTAGAGACTGATACGAATGATGATTGGGATGCAATGTATGACACACTACTGGATGAAATATCTCCGATTGATGCAAGTGCCTTCAAACTAGAGCTACCATTCAACCCTGACATAGACCAGATGGATGAGGGAGAATACACGCCGCTCTACAATGCAGCTTTTGATGGTCATCTCGAAGGTGTTCAGGATCTGATATCACGGGGAGCTAACCCAAATAGACCAAGTAAGGGTGGACTCCGTCCTCTTCATGCAGCGGCTCAAGAAGGACATTCACTCATCGTTGACTTCCTCATCCTTCAAGGAGCATACGTGAATGTCGAGTGTGACTTGGGTCAGACTCCTCTTCACACAGCAGCATCCAGTGGCTGTATTGCTATCTTAGAGAGTCTAATCGCAGAAGGCGCTAATGTGAACAGGGAAGAAAACACCAGGTTGGCGGCATTCAACGTTGCCGTTCACGAGGGCCATCTAGAAGCTGTCAAATACCTCCTGACTAAAGGAGCAAATCAGAACAGATATGATGGGATGACCCCACTCTATGCTGCAGCACGATTTGGTCATTTAGACATCGTAAAATTCTTTATTTCCAAGGGAGCTGATGTGAAAGAAGAAAATGACAAAGCGGTTATTCCTCTCCACGGTGCAGCTTCTGGAGGTCACTTAGAGGTCATGAAATATCTCGTTCAGCAAGGATCAGATGTGAACAAGGCAGATGCCGGTGGTTGGACTCCATTCAATGCTGCCGTTCAATATGGCCCTCTAGAAGCCGTCAAATATCTCATGTCTGAAGGAGCGAGGCAGAACAAGTATTATGGAATGATCCCACTCTACGCCGCAGCACAATTTGGTCATTTAGACATCGTAAAATTCTTTATTTCCAAGGGAGCTGATGTGAAAGAAGAAAATGACAAAGCGGTTATTCCTCTCCACGGTGCAGCTTCTGGAGGTCACTTAGAAGTCATGGACCATCTCATTCAGCAAGGATCTGATGTGAACAAGGCAGATGCCGGCGGTTGGACTCCATTCAATGCTGCCGTTCAATGTGGCCATCTAGAAGCCGTCAAATATCTCATGTCTGAAGGAGCGAAGCAGAACAAATATGCTGGCATGACCCCACTCTATGCTGCAGCACGATTTGGTCATTTAGATATCGTCAAATTCTTCATATCTAACGGAGCTGATGTGAACGAAGAAGATGATGAAGGTAAGATTCCTCTCCACGGTGCAGCTTGTGGAGGCCACTTGAAAGTCATGGAATATCTCATTCAACAAGGGTCTGAAATGAACAAGAAAGATAAGTCAGGCTGGATACCGTTCAATGCTGCCGTTCAACATGGTCATCTGCCAGCCGTCAAATATCTCTGGAATACGAAGGCGACAGAGAGTATATATAACGGAATCACTCCACTATTTTCCGCAGCGAGATTTGGTCATAAAGACGTAGTAAAATTCCTCATTTCCAAAGGAGGTGATGTGAAGGTGGGAGACTGTATAGGCCAGACTCCTTTACATGGTGCAGCCATAAAAGGTGACATTGAAATGCTGCAATATCTCATTCACCAAGGATGCAATGTGAACAAGAAAGACAACACCGGAATGACCCCACTCATTGCTGCTGTTCAAAATGGCCATCTAGAAGCTGTCAAATATCTAGTGACTGAAGGAGCGAAGCAGGACATGTGTCTTAGAAGGACCCCTCTCTATGCTGCAGCACAATCTGGTCATCTAGACATCGTCAAATTCTTCATTTCCAAAGGAGCTGATGTGAACGAAGAAAATGACAATGGGATGATTCCTCTCCATGGTGCAGCTGCTCGAGGCCACATGGAAGTCATGGAATATCTCGTTCAGCAAGGATCTGATGTGAACAAGGAAGATAACACTAGCCGGACACCATACAATGCTGCCATTCAATACGGCCATCTAGAAGCTGTCAAATATCTCATGACTAAAGGAGCGAAGCAGAACAGATGTGATGGAATGACCCCACTCTATGTCGCAGCACGATTCGGTCATTTGAATACCGTCAAACTCTTCATATCAAATGGCGCCGATGTAAACGAAGAGGATGATGAAGGTGAGATTCCTCTCCATGGTGCAGCTACTGACGGTAGCATTGAAATCATGAAATATCTTATTCAGCAAGGATCTGATGTGAACAAGGCTGATGTCAAGGGTTGGACACCATTCAATGCTGCTGTCCAATACGGTCATCTAGAAGCTGTCAAATATCTCATGACTGAAGGAGCGAAGCAGAACAGATATGATGGAATGACCCCACTCTATGACGCAGCACAGTTTGCTCATTTGGATGTCGTCAAATACTTCATTTCGAAAGGAGCAAAAGTGAATGGAGAGGATGACAAAGGGAAAATTCCTCTCCATGGTGCAGCTGCCCGGGGCCACTTAGAAGTCATGAATTATCTCATTCAAAAGGGATCTAATGTGAACAAGAGGGATGCTGAGGGTTTGACTCCATTCAATGCTGCTGTTCAATATGGTCATCTAGAAGCTGTCAAATATCTCCTGACCGAAGGAGCGAAGCAGACCAGATTTGATGGTATGACGCCACTCTATGCCGCAGCTCAATTTGGCCATGAAGACCTCGTAAAATTATTCATTTTCAAAGGAGTCGATGTGAACGAGGAAGATGACGAAGGGAATATTTCTCTCCATGGTGCAGCTGTTCGAGGGCATAAGAAAGTGATGGAATATCTATTTCAGCACGGATCCAATTTGAACAAGTCAAATGCCAAGGGTTGGACTCCATTCAATGCTGCTGTTCAAAATGGTCATCTAGAAGCTGTCAAATATCTCGTGACTGAAGGAGCGAAGCAGAACAGATATGATGGAATGACCCCACTCTATGCCGCAGCACAATCTGGTCATTTAGATATCATCAAATTCTTTGTATGCAATGGTGCTGATGTGAACGAAGAACATGACAAAGGGATGATTCCTCTCCATGGTGCAGCTGTTCGAGGCCACTTGAAAGTAATGGAATATCTCATTCAGCAAGGATCTGATGTGAACAAGGGTGATGTAAAGGGTTGTACACCGTTCAATGCCGCCATCAAAAATGGCCATCTTGAAGCTGTCAAATATCTCATGACTCAAGGAGCGAAGCAGAACAGATGTGATGGAATGACCCCACTCTGTGCCGCAGCAGGCTTTGGTCATTTAGATATCGTCAAATTCATCAATTCCAAAGGAGCAGATTTGAACGAAGAAGATGATGAAGGGATGACTCCTCTCCATATTGCAGCTGCTGAAGGCCACCTGAAAGTCATGGAATATATCATTCACCAAGGATCTGATGTAAACAAGAGTGATGCCCAGGGTTGGACACCGTTCTATTCTGCCGTTCGAAGTGGCCACAAAGAAGCCGTCAAATATCTCATGACTAAAGGAGCAAAACAGACCAGATATGATGGAATGACCCCACTCTTTGCCGCAGCACAATTAGGTCATTTGGATATCGTCAGATTCTTAATTTCCAAAGGAGCTGATGTGAACGAAGAAGATGACGAAGGGATGAGTCCTCTTCACGGTGCAGCTTCTGGAGGCCACTTAGAAGTCATGGAATATCTCATTCAGCAAGGATCAGATCTGAACAAGGCAGATGCAAAGGGTTGGACATCATTCAATGCTGCCGTTCAATATGGCCATCTAGAAGCTGTCCAATACCTTATGACTAAAGGAACGAAGCAGAACAGATATGATGGTATGACCCCACTCTATGCCGCAGCACAATCTGGTCATTTAGATATCGTCAAATTATTTGTATCAACTGGCGCGGATGTGAACGAAGAACATGATAGAAGGATGATTCCTCTCCATGGTGCAGCTTCTGGAGGCCACTTAGAAGTCATGGAATTTCTCATTCAGCATGGATCTGAATTGAACAACAATGGTCACACTGGGTGGACGCCATTACATGCTGCAGTCAGTAACGGCCATTTAGAAGTTGTCAAAGTTCTATTGGCCAAAGGAACCCAGGGTACCATGTTTGAAGGATTGACCCCCCTTTACATTGCAACACAGTATGACAATGTTGATGTGGTAAAAATCCTTGTCTCCAATGGATTTGATGTGAACGAAAGAAATGAATGCGGTAAATCCCCTCTTCATGCAGCATGTTACAATGGTAACATTGATATCGTGAAATTTCTCGTTCACCACAACGCTAATGTAAATGAACAAGATGATGATGGATGGACACCACTCGAAGCTGCTGCACAAGAAGGACATCGAGATGTAGTAGATTACCTTGCATTGAATGGAGCAGACATGAACATGAGGGATATAGATGGTTTGACGCCTCTCCAGACAGCAACTTACAAAGGTCATCCACATGCAATCGAAGGCATCTCATCATGTAGAGGTGACCCGGATGAGGAAGAAACAGGTGATCCGCCATCTGGAGGCCACCAGAATCTCATCACAAGAGGATATGTCACGGCGACAATAAAGAATGCAGACATGCAGTCACGTGCAGGACAGTTGGCATCTCAGGTAGACAATGCAGATGAGGGGAATGACTGCATTCAAGCTGATAATGCGAATAGAGGAGCCGATGAACCCTCCTTGAAGAGTCTTCCCGTAAGGACCAATGATGATGGACAGGGTGGCAATGAGGAGCACAATCCTTTCATTCAGGCTAAGCTGAAATATCCTGACAAAAGTGAACAAGTTCCAACGCTAGATCGGATGAAGGCAATAACGTGCCCCGGTACAAGAAAAAGACACACCACAACAAATGGCACAGACTGTTCATCCCCGCGTGGAGCGCAGACATGGCAATACAGCGTATTCGATCCACCCTATCTGCAAACCATGGAA
Source organism: Strongylocentrotus droebachiensis (assembly GCA_035222895.1). NCBI lineage: Eukaryota > Metazoa > Echinodermata > Echinoidea > Camarodonta > Strongylocentrotidae > Strongylocentrotus > Strongylocentrotus droebachiensis. The sequence goes on along the minus strand of JAVYIG010001716.1, from coordinate 220,708 downwards.
ACTGACGGTCATCCGTCTGAGGAACCGGAATCTAGATGTCACTCACTAATTGACGAAAACAAGGAAATTAGAGTGAGTGGTTATTATTTGTTTAAGTTTTCTCTTAACAAAGCAAATGCCATATATTTGATTGAAATTTTGGATAAAACAAGAAAATGGAAAATACAGATATGTTTAGGAGCAACCATTCAGCCAATTCTAAAATCATCATAGAGATGAAAAACAAATCTTCGTAGAAGGCAAACTTAATGACCTTCTGTACATAGCCCTACGGTCAAGATTCCGTAATATGTTTTGCTTCAAACACACCTATGCATGAGAAAAGGACTGAAATTCTAAAGATAGAAAATGAAAAAATACAATTATACACAATGGTCAGTTATTTTTGTTGTAAGAAACATAACGTGTTCATTCTATGCATGAATTTTGAATTTCGTCTTTCTTGTTTTTTTGTCTAACCCATCCTACAGCACCCGTGCTGACCAAAACTAATTGTCGCTATTCTGTCTTCTTAGATCATATCATTTCATAGCATTCTAATATGACATTTTCTATGATGTAATTGATGTTCCCTTCAGGAATCTCCTTCACCGATGAATGCTGGAGATGATCTACCAATCAAAGAACCATCAGAGAATGAGAGGTACTAGTCACTTTCCGTTTCTTATATTATGAGGAAACCTTGTTATTCGTAGAACGAGACGTATTTAGTACATACATTTTGCTCCACAATAAACTTCATCATTAGTAACAACAGTTTTCTTCATGTTTATTAAATATTCAGAATTATTTTGTTTATTCTTCATTATGTACATGAATATATAAAAAAAGCATTATGAAAGTAAACTGTATGACATCACTTATAAGTAGGACTAGAGCACTTTTGTATTTCTTACCTACCTGGACTTGATCTTCATGAAGATAGAGATCAGTGAACCAAAACCTGATGCGGTACCCAGGGTACTGTTGGGTTCAATATTTTTAAATCTAGGTATTTTTCCTTTGACATATGTGGGCTTTCTTCGATGTACATGTACGTCTATTTGTCAACAGTCATACATACATTTCTATATTTCAGAGATTTTAGGAGCCCAATTTGATTGGCTTTTTTGTTGTCTCTCCTTACATCAGCTCATTAATTTCTACAATTAAATTCAACAGCTCTCCTACACAACAACCAACTGTCGTTCACCAAAAGTTGTATGACGGAAACCCTGTCACCTCCCACGGAACGACCTCAAACCCAGTTTGGAAAATCAGGGTAAGAGAAAAGTATTGCTTCCATTTATTATTTTTAAATGACTTGCTGTTAAAGATATGAAAAATTGTAACAAGTTTATGATAAAAATGGATTATTGTTCTGCATGTTTGCAAAACAAAACAAAAACAATATGAGGACTTTTCAGGGTCAATCATCCTTGCTGACTGACGTATTCAATGACTTTGTCAAATGTTAACCCTTTCAATTCAGGCCCTCCGACAAACTTTCCTCCAGATGATTGTCGCTTTTGCCATCATTCTTGCTGGAAGTCCGGTTCTCGTAGCAGGCAGAGATATCACTGAACGAGTCACGCTACAAGCAGGTAAACCTGGTGTGGTCCCATTCCATTTCCAATGGTCACCTAGTGACACATCCCGAGTTGTTCCATTTTACACACTTCGGTTCGCATCTATTCCTCGTCCATTCTCCATAAATGGAAAAGTAGATATCGAGGGCTTTAAAAACCCATCCCAGATACGAAGATTTTCAACGTCAGTTACAGATTTAGACACCTCTCTTTGCGTGAATCTAATGATAGACGAAGTTGATACTGCAGATGAGGATGAGTACGTATCAACGACAGTCTGGCATAGTTTTGAGAGCGTTAGGCATGAAACTGTAAAGAAGGAAATTGTTGTACAGATTCCCCCCGGATCTGCTAAATGCTCCATCACTTTAAGTGGAAATGTTGACTATCCCTATGAAATACACTGTCGAGCCACCACTGGAAGCGTTGCAACCACACTATCATGTTACCAGGATGATCAGAGGCTTGACGTCACGGGTGATATTACAGATAATGGGCTAATTACCAGTGGTATATTCTTGCTACTCGATTACACTCATTTTTCTTGTTGCTCACATGATGTAACCTTACATGTGAATGAAACAATGTGCAATGACTTCGAGTGGCCACCTTTTAAAGAAACTACAGGACAGATTGTTAATACTGTACCTACATCGGTTACCACTCCCATACCCCAAGTAGAATCTCATACAGAATCAGGGGCTTGTAGGCAATTCATGCTTCCTTCTCTGTGGCACTTCACGTACCTGTTCGTATACATCCTCGCCTTTGTTACAATGTACTAAACACAAAGTCCTCATACGTCATATCACTTTCTTGTTTAAAAGTGTTATACTTATAAATACAAACAAATTTCATCGTTCGAATTTGAATGTCTTTAATGTGTACAATGTTCAAAGTTGTCACTATTTCACATTCGTTTCTTAAATTCTTGCATAAATGTTTTTATGTGAAAGGAAATATCAAAATGGCCTACTTTTCAATTCGTTGTTATGTGAATCTATGCTTAGTTTAATAGTCTATAGTCTCCTATATTTCAATAATTGAAGGAAGATCTTTAAAAATCGATGGCATTATCTTTTATCACCATGTCGATTTGACATAGACTATATAGGTAGTTTGCTATCACCCAGCCATGTCTGACCCCAATTTTAGAATAAAATTGAACCAAGGGGTTTATACAAGTTACTCCTAGGATCAACATGCTCACGATGAACATTAGTCGAAAGGTCTACATGATACCCATGTTGCCAGATGTATTCTCATCACCAATCATGTAAATATTGATTTGGAGTTTGATTTCATTTTTTAGATTTGTTTTGCATTTTTCAACCTCATGTTGAGCCGGGTGTTACATTCTGAGGTTGAATAGTGAATGCGTTAATGCTAGAGTTAACGCCTTTCTAGCTTCAAATAGGCGATGTATAGTTATTTATCGCTGTGTCAACAGAGGTAAATATGAGTGTGGTAGTGCACCGCATTATGTACAAAATCTTGGTTTCTAACTTATAAATATATTTATGAATTGGCAATAATTTATCTGCCAGAATTAATCCAGGAATAAAAACCCTCATGCAATCTACGGTCATCTTCACAACTAAACCTCGTATCTACTTCGGTGTCAAATCTTTGTTATAGTAATCGCTCTTTTTGCAAAGATTCTGCTGAACTTTGGAACAAACTACATTTACATGTCAAAAACTGTCAGACTGTCAACCAATTCAAAACTTGTCTTAAGACACAATTATTCAAATTTGCTTTTGATGATTAACTTACTATGTTCATATTGATGTATATTTCATATGTATTTTAATTTGTGGGATTGTTTGTTATGTTTTTTTTTGTTTATAATGGAATTTTTATCATTGTATTTTGCTTGTGATAGCGCTTAGAGACTTCGGTGGAAAGCGCTTTATAAGCACCGTGTTTATTATTATTATTATTATTATTATTATTATTATTATTATTATTCTCATGGAAATAAGAAATTTTCAACAGGGACGCATGTTCCATTCTCGAAGTCATAGTATATTATGTATATTTTGTAGTGCACGGAAAGACTTGTTGCTTGATCAATTAACTTCTAAAAATAGTTTACAAGTATGTATACACCTCCTAATGTTTTTTATATTGATATGTTCAGAACGACTCGCCTTGATATTAATGCGTGTATTATATTATGTAAGGCCATTCCCTACACAAGCCACGCACGATAGATAATTGTGCTTCATTGCAGAATATGATGTAATGTTTGCAACTTATTGCATGATGTTATGGTAGTGTCTATCACATGTACGTTTCATAATCTGTGAATTTGTGAATCCCAGAGCTGGAAGAAGGTGCACAATGAAAGATTGGGACACTATAACCACGTAAACATTACAAGTTTCTTTGGATTTCTTTGTTAATAGATATACATATAAAAGTGATTTTAAAAACATGCTTTTTTATGTATGCTCGAATTCAAGTACATTAATTCAAATTTGTATATACGCCGCAGTTTAACTAAAACATTTTCATTATGAAACTCATTGTGGATATAGAATATGCACTTTGCATTTTATCATACAAATAACCCACAAACTTTACTGAACAGATATAGCTCAACTCAATTCATTGATTTATTTTCAGGTTTTATATTGTAAATACGTGTCATTATCATATTGCAAATATGTGTTAGTTTTGAAACAAATATACGAGTTTTATTTTTAAAAAGTAAATTTACATTACATAAAGTTTGGGGCACGCGTGCTTCGTTTTTAGAAGTCGTACGGAGGAGGGACGTAATCAAAATAGAGTTCTAAGAATGTGCATCAGTGGTCAATCTTGTTTTACTGCTGTCCTGTAAAAGATATCGAATATTGGACAATTTGATTTTATTCAGAAAATACAATAGTTTTGTGTCATTGTACCACAAATAAGGCTATTTTTGCCGAAAAGATATGGATCAGATTAGAACCGATAGCTACAATAATGCAGATTACAATTGTTCTTCATTCAATGAAAGAAGATTATTTCCCACCTCTTTCGTGTGACTTTTCAAGGAACACATGTGTCTTGTGCACTTAGTTTTTAAATGCTTGAAAACCTGCGCTTTCGCATTTCTCTAATATAAAGAATTTATTCAAACCATGATAATGAAGTGATTATATACCCATGTAGGGAATATTATACTGTTTTACAGTGTTGTGATTTGTTGTAGTATGAACAAATCCATATAAACAGGGTACAAATATCACAAGTGTATATATAACACTAGACAGAATGCGGCAATTGAAACGGAAAACAAATACACGCATACATGTAGGTTTATGCAATCCAGTCTGTTTGATAGCGTCTTTGTAGAAGTGTATTGGCCTCACTTTGTGTGATGAGGAAATGGTAATAGTAATAAAGAATCTCTTCACGTATTGTTAATCATATGATATTAAATGTGGAAGGATTATGGTATTCAGTGGTAGTCGTTAATTATGTATATTATTCATTAAGATATTGTTTATTAATTATTCACATGAATTGATAATGAATTGTATATAATAAATATCGTTGCCCATATTTTGCACGCTTTGCAGCTCATATTCTGTATTTGTTCAGAAGAGTATAGTATGAATATTGTACAGTAATCTACGAATCTCATAATAAATTCTTTTTAAAAGATCGTCTTTTTTAATAACAGAATATCTATGCGTATTTAGAATAACAAAATAATAGCGAAAATTTTAAGTCTTAGTAACGAAATTATCACTGTTGTATATGTATATCACTTATTATTTTACTCAATATCATGATCATGATAATAAAAGACCAACCTCTTTTGTATTGGGGTTTCAGTAAACGCTTAGATTGTGCTCCTTATCAAATTATATTTGACATTTATACCGACCTATTTGCTCATATTACAAAAGGATGTTGGTCACAAATGGTCTAATTTTGCTATTTAAGAATAGCAATAAAGTTTTGAAGACCGTTTATTTCGCTCTATATATTTATGCTCGTGGAATAATGATGCAAAAACATCAAAAGACCAGGCATGAAGAGGAGTCACACACTAAAAACAATCATTGAATATTTCACACAATTATGTATATACATATCCTGATTTATGGCTATACAATATATGTACCCATATATAATTTACAGGACTACAATGAATGTAACAATGGTACATGCATGTTTGAAAGAAGTAAATTGCTAATGTATTTGATAATTTTAAAAATTATCTTCCTTAGTAAATAACTTCATCACTTTGTGTTTCAGTGTTCTTCTATACAAACGTGAATTAAAAACACACACTGAATGCATATAATAGATGTTGAGAATGAACATATAACCTTTCTCTACTATGCATGACGTTATATATTGTTTGACAGATTTGTGTTTTCTTGTAGTAGAATGAAATCCATATTTAAAGGGCATATATATCAGAAGTGTAAATATGAAACAAGAAAGAAAGGACAAGCAAAACAGTTACCAACTCAACGCATACATGTAGTTATATCCAATACAGTCTGTTTAATAGCGTCGTTGTAGAGGGTTATGGGTTATACTTTTCCTGATACTGGAATAATAATAGTAATAGAGATTTTCTTCACATATTGTTAATCATACAATATGAAATTTGGAAGGAGTATTGATAGTATTAAGTGGTAATAGCTAATGCTGTATATTATTCATTGATACATGTATATCGTTAATGAACTATTTACAATTTGTAATACATCGTTTGCAATATGTTGCCTACTTTGAAGTTTTTTTAACTAGAAATTTGATATCTAGTGTATTGTTGAGTATAATAATATGCATATTGTGCAGTTATCTATGAAAATCGTAGTAATTTGATTCACAAAGATTTTCATGTATAACACATGACCCTCTCTGCGGTTTTTGAATAAAGAATTACGAAAGTTTGAAATCGTAGTAACAAAATGATTAATGTTATATACATGTATATCACTCATTACTTAACTCAGTTTTATAATCATGATAATAAAATGCCAACATCTTTGTATTTAGTGGTGGATTAGATTTAGATTTATGTTTAGATTTGAAGTTATCTTTGACGTTCATACCGACATACTTGCTCATATTACAAAAGTATATTGGCAACAAAGGGTCTAATTTGTATATTAAAGAATAACCGAAAACTGTTATACGCCAAAATACCAGCCATGATGAGGAGAGACAAACTACAAAACAATAATTGAATAATAAACACAATTATTTATGTACATATTCTGATTCATGGCTATACAATATATGTTACCTATATATAATTTACAGATATCCGATGAAGGTAACACTGGTACATATATGTATGAAAGAAGACAATTCCTAATGCATTTAATAATTTTGCAAACGAGAGAAATTTGTAAAACTATCTTCCCGTGTAAATAATGTTATCGCTTTACAATATATCGTATAAGTTTACTTAGTCTTCCAGTGTTCTTCTAATCAAATTTGAATGTGTTCTTTTAAACACTGAATAGATAAAATAGATGTATAGAATGTACATAAACTTTATTTTAGTTTCATATATGATCAGTATGCTTCCATACCTCTCAGTGCATTATGTTACTATAGATATATGTTAACGTGGTTTCAAAACAACAACAGCCACAGTTCTTCAGCTGGTTATTATGCACTAACAATGTTATACTCTCATGAATTTCAATAGTTTGTTTGCACTTTGTTTTTTAAAAACTTGAAAGTGTTTGCTTTCTCGCTTTTCTCTGGAATAAAGAAGTTAATGATAAAACCATGACAATGCCATTATTATGTACCCATACAGGAATATATATTGTTTTACAGTGTTGTGCTTTGGTGTAGTAGAATGAAATCCATATTAAAAGGGTTCACATATTAGAAGTGTAAATACAAAACATGAAAGAAAGGACAAGAGAAACAGATAACAACACAACGCATGCATGCAGTTATATCCAATACAGTCTGTTTAATAGCGTCTTTGTAGAGGTTTATTGGTCTCACTTTGCGTGATGAGGAAATGTTAATAGTAATACAGAACTTCTCTAATGTTTTGTTAATCCTACGATATGAAATTTGGAAGGATTATTATGGTAATCTGTGGTATTCGTTAACGCTGTTTATTATTCGTTAAGATATTGTTTATGAATTGTTTACATGAATTGATAATGCTTCGTAATAATATCGTTGCCCATATTCTACATACTTTGGTGTATATATTCTGTATTTTTATGGATATAGTATAAACTGTTAAGTATGCATATTGTACAGTTTGCTATCAAAGTCATAGTCAATTAATTTCCATAGACTTTTCTGTATAATAACAACCTGTCTGCGTACTTTGAAAAGTAAATAACAAAGGTTTGAAGTCGTAGTAACAAAATTATTAATGTTGTATACGTAAATATCTCAATATTGTACTCAATATTATAATCATGATAATAAAGGCCAACCTCTTTCGTATTTGGGGGTAGATTATATGCTTAGATTGTGCACATATTCAAGTTATCTTTGAACTGCACACCGACATACCTGCTCATATTGTCTATAATTTTCAGTGTTTCTAACTCTATTTAACGAAACAATATATTATAAAAAAATCAAGTTATAATTTTATGAAAGTTTGTTTGTAACAAACGGAATAATTTGCTTTTCGAGAACAACGGAAACACTTTTAGAGATCCGTTTCTTTTGCTGTACATATTAATACTCGTAAAAGGATGATGTAGAAAATACACGAAATGACTAGCCATAAAGAGGAGAGACATACTAAAAACAATATTGAAATGATTAACACATTTATGTTTGTACATATCCTAATTAACAGCTATACAAGTGACATAGGCCTATTTCATGTATGAACTAATTAAATCCCTAATCTTTTTATTAATCATGCAAACGCAAGAAATTCGAAAATCGTATTCCTTTTATCATATCGTATACGTTACTTATTGTTTTTGTGTTTTCTATTAAAATACGAATTTAAACACTAAATAGATGAAACAAATGTACGGTATAGACCGCACATGTAATCCTTATCTAGTTTCTACTATGATTAGAAGTGATCCATGCATTTTAGCGGGTTATGATACTGTCAATATAAATATGTTAAAGTTACTTCAAAACAACAACAACAAAAACAAAGAACCATTAAGCTGGTTATTATGCTAACCACTCATAAATCACAATAGTGTTGTACCATTTAATGCTTGAATATGTATGCTTTATTGCATTTCTGAAATAAAGAACGTATTTAAACTATGACAATGACATAATTGTATACCCATGAAGGAAGTAATATATTGTTTTACAGTGTCGTGTTTTGTTATACATATTATAAGTGTATATATAAAGCTAGAAAGAATGAACGAGCAAAATAGATAAAGCAACGCATACATGCAGGTATATGCAATGCAGTTTGTTTAAAAGCGTCTTTGTAGAAGTTTATTGGCCTCACTTTGCATGATGAGGTAATGGTCATTGAACTTATTCACGTATTGTTAATCAAACGATAACAAATTTGGAAGGATTATTAATAATAATCAATGGTAGTCGTTAATGCTGTTTATTATTTGTTGATACATGTATATCGTTTATGAATTATTTACGATTTGTAATGATATCGTTTCCAATATATTTTGCCTACTTTTGAGCTATAGTATGCATATTGTACAGTTATCTATGGAAATCATCGACAATCAATTTGCAAAGATTGTCATGTATAACAACTGAACCCATCTGCGTATTTTGAATAGTAAATTACGAAAGTTTTAAGTCGTAGCAACACAACTGTTAATGAATATAACTCAGTAGTTGGCCAACCTCTTTGTATTCTGTGGTAGAGTATATGCTTAGATTCTGCACATTTTCCAGTTATCTTTTACATTCATACAGAAATACTTGCTCATATTACGAAACTTTGTTGTTTGCAAAGGGTCTAATTTCGATAGTAAAGAATAAAAGAAAAACCTTTAAAGATCCGTTCATTCCGCTCTATATATTTATGTTCGTACATTAATGATGTAGAAAATAACCCAAAAGACCAGCCCTTAGGATGAGAGACATACTAAAAACAATAATTAACACAAGTATGTATGTTCATGTTCTGATTTATGGCTATACAATATATGTTAAAGGTATTACAAAGTTTTGGTATGGGGTCATGAATTTGGTTCCAATTAACATATATGAAGCATATGCGTTCCTACAATATTCATTGATCGTTGTCGCGGTTGAAATCGAGTCTAAAGTTATGAAATTATAAATAATAAACTCTTTATGTTGTATAGCTCCCTCTTAAGGTCAAAATATTAATTTAGCTATGAAACAATGCTTCTGGACTAAATTCGACAGATTAGCTATTCCCGTTTGGAAATTATATATCACAACTACATATTCTGATATTTTCATGGTCGCAGCTACCATTGTACGGCCATAGGCGCTATTTGAAATTTATCAAAATTTACCGGGAGTACCTGTAAATGTTTATATTCAAATTTTCTCAAAAACAGAAGTGTTTTAGGAGCTAAATGTGTTAGTGCTTATAATAAATCCAGAGGGGCATCCAAATATATCAAAATTGTAAAGATTCACTATCCACCCAATTTTCAAAATATCCCAAAACTTTGTATTACCTTTAATTATATACAATCTACAGATATACAATAAAGGTAACAATGGTAAATGTATGTATAAAAGAAGTTAATTCCTTATGTATTTGATAATTTTGCAATCGAGAGAATTTGAAAAATCATCTTCCTTTTAAAATAATTTCATCACTATACCTAAATCCTTTAAGTTTACTCAGTGTTTCAGTATCCTTCTATCCAAATATGAATCGTTAATTTTCCTTAAACATTAAATGGATAATGTAAATGTACTAATCCAGTATGCGTCTATGTGTTTCAGCGGATTATAATAACAAACGTATCAATTATGATAGTATGCAAGATGGACCGCATAGACGTACATGGATTCTATGAAATTCAAACCTTTTTGGTACTTTAATCTGTTCTGTAACCACTGGCTTTTTATTGAATAATATGGATGTGGCAGATCAAAATGAATGATCGAATTTGCTTGCTTTGCTAATAAATACGGCATAAATGAAAATAATTTGTTCTCAAATCTTTTTTTTTATCATGCTATATATTGAATAGGACTTTCATCCTTAGTGAATAATACTTTCCTAAACATGAAAGAGTGATAAACAAAATTAAATAAAAAATAATAAATGCCAGTTACTCCTATATGGAACTATATACAGTCATATATCATTGTCGCAGAAAATCCTCACGAAAATGAGTTTAAAAAAGTTGGATTGAATTTTATACATGTGTGCAACGGGTGGTTTTACTGTAATATTCTCTTTTAGTCATCATATTGATGATTTCAAAACGGTACTGCACAATGTACAATTCTCATTTGTTTAATCATAAACCTAACTAACTTCTAAACACTTAATTTCACAATGCAATCACATGACCTGTTTTATTATATTTAAATAACTGTTTTGCTTTAACTACGGAGAGATAAATTGGAGAAGAGAGATAGGAAGAGAGAGGGACAGAGAGGGAGGATAAAGAGGGGTAGACGGAGAAACGAAGAGAAGAAAAGAGAACCAGTATCTGCTTGTCTGTTTGTGTGTGTCTGTCAGAGAGAGAGAGAGACAGACAGACGTAGAAAAAAAGAATAGTAGTGGAAAGAGCGTCCTCCTTTAAAGTTGCCAGCTTAATGGTCTTTCATAGAACTTTACTCAAAAATTTACCAGCTACAACTCACCTCGGGAGGATTGTTTTGCCAACTAAAGAACGGAATTCTGTGCTTTGGGGGTAGAGAAGACTTTAGTATAAAGGAAGGAATGTGTAGACGTCACTCTGCCAGGTTAATTTCCATAACTCTTTGTCCAAAGTTTTTAGACCCAAAATATTAATAGCGACTGATTGATTTCTTACCTTTCAGGGCATATATGAAAGTCTTTTTAACTTCAAACGTTCGAATGAAAACCGGGGGTCAAATGGTGCACATTCTTTTATTCAAACGATAATAGTGAGTATCGTCTTTGGTAAAACCCCTCCCCCCCCCCCCTCCGAAGCCATACAAAAATGTCATTAAAAGATATATACAAAGTCTAACAATGTAGAACGGTTATAGCCCTTTCCTAAATATACACTAAACATGAACGGCCAGGTGCCGAGAGAGCAAGTAGCAAAATCGAATTATAATCAAAGGGGGGGGGGGGGGGATGGAGAGATCACGATTGACCCTATACCTGACTCGTCTACTTAAGGACCGACCCGAATATCATCTTTAGACGCTCAATGAGAAATCCCTCATTTAAACGCGGATATTTTATTTTGGGAGCATGTGATATGAAAAGCGTTTTATATTATATGGGGAAATAAAGGTTTTTTATTCAACAAATTCTTAAGTCTCTGGTTAAAATCCGTTCGCAAGATTCTTCATTTGCATTGATGCATGTTTAATTCCGCATAAGGAGTCTTTTGCCTATTTTGCACGTTGAGCGTGATCACATAAAAATGGTTGTAGTACGTGCTTTTGACCGACAGTTTAACAAATGTTCAATCTTTATTAATTATTTGTCCAAATGATGCACGGGGCTTATCGAAATAATATTTATAATGAATCTAACACGCCTTCTGACACTAAGTCCCTCACAAACTTAGTAATAAACATCTATGCCTTATAAAAGGTACGAGCTCATGGGATCGCACAAGAACAACACTTTCTGTTAATATTACCTTTACAAGATCTACACGTTTGGATATAATTTAATGAAAATAAGATATCAATTACAAAATGTGAATGTAAATAACATTGTTTGTGAAAATGGAGAAGATTATGCTTCGGATTGATGACGACGACTTTGTGTAAGTATAAACTTGCCCATGTGCATAATTATATATTTACTGTTATATTGCGTGAGTTCGTAAGGTTTATTTAACTCGTGACTGTTGTGGTAACCGTTGCAATGGTATTGGAATAATGCTAGTGGATCTGAGAAATAATATTAAAAGCCTAACAGATGAAATTACTGTTTTGTAACGAAAAGGCATTAGAATAGTTCATAACAAATCTAAATCACGCAGCTAAACTTTGCGAATCTAAAATTCGGAAATTTCCAGTACCTAATTTCATGATTGTGTTGTCCTTTTTACTAAGCATGTTTACAAGAAATAGATCCGTACATAATAATATTACAATACCCAACCAGACAATCCAATCATTTCCATCTTCCCCTCACTCGTATTCTTCCTGAAACTCGGCCCAAAATATACTAAAGCTATGGTCACAAATCAGAGCAGCGACCGACCGATCAGTAGCCTGATCGGTCGCTGCTGGAATTTAGGCATCGCCCAGCGATTAGGTCGGTGCCCGGGCGGCGACCGCCCAGGCACCGAGCGTATTTTGGGCGGCGAGTGAAAAGTGAGCAGGCGCCGCCCAAATTTTAACTCCGCGCTAAAACTTCAGCGGCGACCGAGCGATGCCCTAAAAACGAGCGGTGCCTGGGCGGCCGCCGCTCGGTGGCCGGGCAGCCGCCGGGCCGAATTGGTTAAAAACTCGCCGCTCGGCCGCCGAGCAGGCTATTTTTGGGTAATGTGACCATAGCATTAGCAACGAAATGATAAACTCCCCAATGGTAAATTGTTGCGAAACCAGGTTGCTCTCTCTCTCTCTCTCTCTGTCTCTCTCTCTCTCTCTCTCTCTAGATCTCTTTCTGTATTGCTCTCTTTCTTTGTCGCTGTTAAGCTCCCCAATATCTACAGTACTCTTTTCAGATAGCAAGCTCGTGCAAACTGTATAATTTGCATCACAAATAGTTTTTTTCCGACTGACTGAGCAATAAATATGCATTTGAATATAATGTTGACATGGCCATGACAATGACTTTGCAAAGCATTTAATGTGAAAGGTTTCGATTTGGGGTGCGCCATGGGACTATAGACCACATGTATGTATCAAGTAGATTTGCGCACCCATAAGCCTTTCATTATTGTACCTTGTCCGTTAATTCTACATGGGACCCGGATTATGGACAATAACATATTTCTGCACACGGAATCTGTATTGCGATTTGTTTCTGGGACAAGTGTTTTCCGAGCACCGCGTGTTTCGACATAGTGCCTATACCAGATTCCCCGTTTAATGGACACTAATGGAACACTCCTGTTTCTGATCGTGCAAAACAGTATTTCACCGTCAGTTTGTTTCTTTTGACACGTTCAAGAACAAACATTTCAAGTGAGTTGTTACCTGTTACTTTGGTTGAAATCTAAACAAGATGCCTGTGAGTCCTTGGTAGCTGAGATGCACTTAGTTAACACAGTCAAAACCGCTGATGAGGGGAAAGACTAAAGGCCTCGCGCGTTTCGTCGTTTGTTTTGGTCACATCGCAGGATTAAGCAAACGGTAAGCTTTCTACTGAAAGTTCTCGTGATAAAATCAAACATAACAATGATTATTTTAAGAAATGAGTAGTACAATTAACTAGATTTCTAAGTGTTAATCGTAATCCCAATGGCCCGAATTCACAAAGGAAGGTTTGTCGACAAACTAGGTTTTCGTACGTCATATGACGCGTTTTGACGCGGTGTTTACAAACCTGGTTTGTAAAAAACAGAAGGAGGTTCGACGAAACAAAAGGAGGTTTGTCGACAAACCTCCTTTGTGAATTCAGACCATTGTGTTTCGGATTTGAAACAACATTCCAATATTAAAGTTGTTCAACCAATAAGATTAGATAATTCCGTATATGTGAAAAATCCCATTTGACATGTTCACATGCCCACATTCATAAGATAAGGGTATATCTTCAAAAACATACGGGCTACCATGACAAATTTAGTATGAAACAAAAACAATTGTTTCTCGATACCGAACTCTTTGACAATAACCGTCACAAGAAGTCTTAAAAGTCATTTTTATGGAACTGGTTATAACAAGGAGTTATTAAATTTGGGTTCATCATAACAAATCCTTGGTTATGGAGAAATTCCCCCGTTTAAAATTGATTTTTAGGTACCCCTTCCAACCTGAATACCAAAAAAGGGAAGAGGAGGAGAGAAAGCACCAGCGAAAAACGCCGATAATGATATAACGTTAAAGGGCAAGTCCACTAAAAAAAAACTTACTTTCAATAGAAGCAGAAAAATCAGACAAACCAATCAAGTTTGAGAAAAATCGGATAACTTATTCAAAGAGAAATTGGCAAGTCAGTCATGTGTCTGTTACGTCATTGCCTCACTATCCACTAATTGTTTTCTTTATATTAATAATATAAGTTTTCAATTCCCCCCCCCCCCTCAAAATCTTATTTCCTCACACTAGCATCCAAGTTATATTGATAGTAATGTTTTTGTGTGGATGCACTAATATACCTGTTTCAGTTACATCTGGAAAATACGAATTTCGATTTAAAAAACTATTAATATTTTAAATAAGAATTAGTGATTATGAATATACAATATTTAGAAAATAGTATCAAAATATAAAATATTTTGTGAAATGTCTTGCATGCAATATGGTACAAATCATATAACCCGGGCAAAGGCATGGGGAAATTAAGTTTTTGTGGATAATAATAATAATAGCTAGATTTGTAATACTTGTTTGGAACAAGTATAGGTGGGCTGGTCTAACTAGATTTTGAGACAAAATAAAGGGAACATTTGAGATAGCTTATTGTCTCAGCTACAACATACTTGAAGTTCAGCGTAAACGAAACTAAAACGACGGAGATATTGCTCGCGAAAGACGGGAATTTAGAATCCAGTTTTGAGAAAAGATCATATCCTATAGAGAATACACGCAAAATGTGAAAAATTGAAATGCCTCCTTTAATCGCTAAAATACGCCATGATGCTTTTGTCAAAATGAAAAATTGTGACCACTCCATTTGTAGAAAATTGTCTCAGCTAGAACATATCAAAATTTGGAAAAACAATCCATCAATATTTACAGAGATACAATCAATTTTCTAAAAATATGCTGACGTCATAATATGCAAATTGAAATTATGAGTTCGGAGGCCATTATGATGACGTCATAAGGAAATTGAGGGTCAAATGAGACATGAAATCATATCTCCAATTTATATACTATCACAATATGAAAAAAGAATTGGGGTCACCTTGCATCCTAAAGAGCTACAATGGACTTTGTATAGGCATGTTTTTGCCCATATATGCTATGTATTACAAGAGCAAAAATTTATGTTAAACGGTCGATCATTCCGTTATTAAAAGGCATAAAGAGATAAACATGGTATCAATTTGTTTGTAAAAATATGTGGAATATCATGAAAGAAAAAAAATGGCGATTCTATGTTGTGTAATACTTTTATGCGCGAAAACGCGCGCGCATGCGCGTGTGCGCGATTTTTAATAAAATGCTTACAATGGCTTAAAACGTATGCAAAATTATTTTGAGACGATTTTGAGCATTTTACAATTTTGCGCGCGCCCTGACGCGCGGACGTACACGTACGCGCGCGTTTTTTGATCTGAAATTGACCGGACGGATATTGACCTTGATCATGATAAATATGAATGAGAAATAACTTTTGGTTATGAAGATATGATCATGAGTTGATTTTCCGAAAATTTTACAAAATGGCGCCTAGATGACGTCATCAGTGAAGGTCAATGTTGAAAACGTTATTGTGCTTTGTACATATGCCTATACATATTATGTGTGCCAAATTTGAAGGCATGTGATTGAGCCATTTTCAAGTTATCTTGTCCACAAAAAAGTGGTTAGAAATGAGAAAAATAAAGAATAACTAGACATATAATACTTGTTTGGAACAAGCATAGGTGGGCTGGCAACTAAAATTTGAGACAAAATAGAGCAAAAATAAGCGAGATACTGCTTAAAAATTCTTAAAAAACAATATCGTGTAGATTGATTATGTGAACGAAATTCACGTTTTATGGGCATAACACACATATTATGAAATTTCTGACATGAGGCCTTTAATCGAAATTTATACTATGAAGACGTCATCAAAATGAAAAATGGTTACTATTGAGCTTGTAGAGAATTATCTTAACTACAACATATCGACATTTGGAAGAAAATCGATCAATATTTACAGAGATACAATCAACTTTCCATAAATATTCTGACGTCATAATATACAAATTGGAATTTTGAGTTCGGTGGCAATTATGATGACGTCATAGGTTAATTGAGGGTCAAATGAATCATGAAATCATGTCTCCAATTTATTCTCTATCAAAATATGAAAAAAAAATTGGGGTCACCTTGCAGCCTAAAGAGCTACAATGGATTTTGTATAGGCATGTTTTTGCCCATGTATGTTATGTATTACAAGAGCTCGCGCGCACGGAAATTTATGTTAAGGGGACGCTCATTCCGTTAATAATAGTCATAAAGAGATAAACATGGTATCAATTTGTTTGTAAAAATATGTGAAATATCATGAAAGAAAAAAAAATGGCGATTCTATGTTGTGTAATGGTGTTACGCGCGAAAAAAATGCTTAAAATGACCTGAAACGTATGCAAAAAAAAATTGAGACGATTTTGAGCATTTATACATTTTGCGCGCGCACTGACGCGCGGACGTAAGCGCACGCGCGCGTTTTTTGACATGAAATTGACCGGACTGATATTGACCTTGATCATGATAAATATGAATGAGAAATTACTTTCCGTTATGAAGATATGATCATGAGTTAATTTTCACAAAATGGCGCCTAGATGACGTCAGCAGTCAAGGTCAAGGTTGAAAACGTTATTTTGATTTCTCTAAATGCCTATACATATGTGTGTCAAATTTCAAGGTATAAAAGTCAAAAACTAATAATTGTGCATTTAAAAAAATACAATATCCGTCGTTTGAAATCACTTAGAAAATCTCAGATCTTGTTCATCGTTTTTGATAAATCAAATTATAAAAGGTCATTTCATCACGATCCTACTGTTACTTGGTGCCGCCAATTATTTGGTCCTCGCCAAAGATCGTGACGTACATGCGCTATGGATGTATGATTGGCCAAATATATCTATCATACTTATAAGTATAATTGCATGTTTATGAAATCTGGGAGGTAGTGAGCTAGAAAAACAAAAATTAGCTGGGAAAGTTAAATATCGCGCCGACCAATATTTCGCTCAGTGGGGAGGATTTAGGGGGGGGGGGGGGGGGGGGTGTAGGCACTAATTTGTATTTTTGGCACTAATGTGGGGGGGGGGGGGCGTGAACCCTCCTTTTTTACGCATTTTACGTAACCATGTTTTAATTTTACCTGTTTTTGGCCGGGGGCGGGCTTGTCGTCTACATAATGGCGCAGGTTACAACGAAGGGTTTCATTCTCCTTTAAGCTCCCTAATATTTACATTATTATTCCAGATAGCTCCGGGCCAAATATATGATTTGCATCACAATAGTTTTTCCGACTGACTAAGCAATAACTATGAATTGAAATGTAAGGTGACATCGCTATGACGATGACTTTAGGAGATTTCATGTGAAAGGTTTCATTTTTGGGTGCGCCAAGAGATAATGTGACTTTTCAAGATTCACCCTTTTGACTAAGAGTAGTCCAAATTTGTTAGACGATCCCGTTTATGATTTGTTTAAAAACTCTAGGGACCTGTAACACAAAACTTAGCAATTGACTGTACGATTGATTGATCGATCGTAAAATCAAGTAATTGTAAATCATGGTCAGTTCCAAAAAAGTAATCAACAGCTAGTTTATCTTTGTGTGACGGTGCCCAAACCGTTAAAAGCACTATCAAACACACTTAACTTTAAGTCTCAGGTAAACAAGTTCTATACGGTGAAATTTATCCTTCCATCAGATCTAGAATAATGTTAAAAAACAATTAGGAGGACATGATTTCGACATAGCATTCTAGTCTTCTTCCTCCCTGATGCAATAATTCGGTGATTCTTTGACCAAATATACAATGTCAATGGACAGATGGATACTGTGATTTTTTTTTAATTTAAAGAATGTTTATTTTAATATTTAATGTTTAACTATCGTCTGTTTTTCCAATTGACTAGACATAATCTGATTCATTAAAGTAGCCCAGTGCAAGAAATGCCTTATTTTCATTTTAAATTACACATTCCTTTACACAAAACAAATTTGCTTAATTTACATTAATCTATACAAAAGCAAACTAGACGACTTTGTTTTTTGAGTTCTCAACACTAGGACAATGAGACAATGCAGTAGGAGAGTAACCAGGAAAACATTATGCCATAATAGCAAGTAGTTTGATAATGAACACCAACATCAACGATTCATTTCTTTTCCTATTCACATTTACAGAATTAAATATACATTGAAATAAAAAATAAATATTTTGGTATGAAATAGGATACCCATAATGTCACTCTAGGCATTCCCACATACACCTAAAATCGCGTCAAGTTTGTTTGTTATAACCCGCACTGGGATACACAACGGAATTGAGACAAAGATTGAACTACCCTAAAAATACAAAATTCCGGCTACTAAATAAACGAACATATGAACATCCATACAACACGGTCAATGTCCATGTTTTCCCTTTCCATAATCCACAGTTTGTGTGATTTTGTGACCATGTGCAAAATGAATAACAGGCCAATACTATTGACATGCTAAAACTTGTGGCAAAATATAGCTCAGCAAGTTTAACGGGCAATCCAGCCCTTGTAATAAGTTAAATTGTATAAAAGCAGGAAAATAAGATAAACACAATATTGAGATGTCTGAGGTATCAGAATAAGCCAAAATAGAGTCATATAGGAAAAGAAATGAATACATGTAATTGTCAAGTTCACATTACTTAATTCATTCAATGCTTGATTCACATTTACCTGCAGTAGGTACTATTCGGGTAGGTGGTATGATGGTGAGAATTACGAGAATGAAGTATTATATTTTAACACTCTTTTATTTCAATTCTAAGTCTAAGGTTAGGTGGTTTCACTTCATTTAAACCATTTAGGACAAGATCTCTATCAGGATTAAAGGGCAATCCAACCCTTGTAATAAATTGATTTGTATGAAAGCAGAAAAAAAAAACAGAAACAGAATGGCAATAGTTTGAAATGAATCGATCAATAGTAATAAAGTTACGAATGTTTGAAATATGAGATCACTAATTCTTCGCCCTTGGGGCACTACTCAAAATATGTTTTAGATAGCATGTTAGTATAGGTCCCCTAAAATAAATAGATCCCTCTGAGCCATTATCTTTTGAGAAAAAAAAATGTTTAAACAGATAGGAATGTAGTCCGGCACTACATCACTTTGACATTACCGCGTCAGCCAATTTGAAGTGCCCATACGTATTGTGATTACAAATTTCAAAAATGCATAACTTTCTTATATTTAGTCAGATTTAATTTAACCTTTCATCAGTTTGCTCCTCTGATTTTTCTGGTTTCTTTTAGAGTAGATATCCAATTGGGTTGGCTTTCCCTTTAAATTGATGGTACATAGCTTTTCAATCTCAGAAATCAATACACAAGCGCAAAAGACTATGTCTAAAAAGTTGTAACAATGACCAGCATTGATCAAAACACAATGTCGAACAAACTTCCATTGACATTCTCTTTCATAAATTATTTTACAGGAACATGTTTTGTCACCCATGTTTTTTGACAACAAAACTAATGAGAAGAAAAAGGGGTACCCGTTTAAGTTTGGGAGGCGTATAACAATATTCCTTTTTGTAAGTTGAGGAGGAAGAAAACACATGAAATATACAAAGGTATTCTTACTATTTATGATCTGAACAGTAATGTCATATTATATATTGTTTTGTTTCATATTTACATGTACTACGTTATAGAATTTCAAACGTAAACATCCCCTTTCCGATAAAAAAAAAGAGGAAGGGAGAATTTGATTTGTTACAAAAGAATCAAGAAGTTGTGCCGAAAAAACATCGCCCACCGTGACCGACTCTTCAATAGGAGTAGCTCCATATCAATAGAGGTGTTTATGGATTCCTAACTTCGATATTCTTTGTCCGCATTTTCTCGGGTTTCCCCCGAGTTCTCCGCTTTCTCTTTCTTGTTTCTGTTACCCTCCTCACTTAAGGCTAATTTGCCCTCATAATGTTTGAGCATCATAATACAGAGAGAGAAAGAAAGAGATAGAGAGAGAGAGAGACGAATACTGCAACATTAAGCCAATTTAGGCCACCTAATTTATTTAATTTCATTCAAAATTAACAAGCGCAAAAATAAATTGTCGAAGAGTTGAAACAACGGCCAACTTCGATTAAAAACATAATGTCAGACAAACTTCCAATGAAATCATCCTCTTCAGAATGTTTTTTACGAGGGCATGTTTTGTACCCACACTCCACAGATCTCTACCATTGGTCATAATAATTACTATGATAAACCTGGCTGTGTAAACAACGTAACAATATAATTTCAATGTGTTATGTTTCCCTTACTTGAGATCCAGCCTTCATTTTATTGAAAAATAATACTACAGGGTGTGGTGTAGGTGTGTTTGCATGTGTGTGTTAATATATTTAGGAGCATGGAATTGGGTTTTACAGACGTGTACTAATCAGACATGATCATTTCAATAAATATAACAAAATGCAAAAGTCTTCAAACTTTTAAACGAAAATATAAAATGTATTTAATTGAATCTCACGTGCAATAACTCACCAGGCTCTTTACCCCCCCTGCTTTCCCCCATTTATTTTTTTCTCCATGCTCTCAATAGTACAACATTTAATTTGCCTTTTATTAATATTATATATGAGGGATGGGCTCTAGTTTAAGGACCATACTCCTTTTGAGCTCATTCCTTCACTCTCATTATGTTTGTTGTTTTTGTTGTTGTTGTAGGATGTAAGATATTTTATGTGTGATTATTTTGTATTTAATTGTATATATTCTGTATTTTTAATGATGATGTAAATAACGAACTTGAACTTGAAACTTGATCAATTGTGTCTCGGGACTGAACTCTTTGACAATACCAGTCACAAGAATGTCAAGTTTATGGAACTGATCATTACAGGGAGTTTTATTTATTTACACGCAAAAACACAAACATACTCGCGCGCACACACACACACAAACTAGTACTCTCGCTTTCTCTGTAACCTTTCTAGGTTTAGAAGGTTATCTAAAACGTACCTACTTGGAAGACTGACATAATTCTACTTTGTATTTTAATAATTTCTCATTCTCAAGTGCTTATAGTCTAGACTACTAAGGACTGTGTGTGTGTGTGTGCGTGTATGCGCGTGTGTGTGAATATTTGTTTTGGTTCTATATTCTGTAGCTTAGTTTGTTACCATCCCTTGTATAAACATTACATTCTGTTTATTCACCTTGCCATATCGTTAATGTATGTATTTTGTTGACTATAGGGCCCCGCTCACAAGCTTAGCTTCTACAGGGGTCCTAAAACCATTCACTTAATGATGTAATCAAGTTATTATATGTTGATTAATGTACTATTACCAGTCTCTTTTTCATGTAAAAGATTATATCATGTTTTGTGTGGTTTTCAATAAATGAACTTGAATCTCTCCTCTCTCTCTTTCTCTCTTTCTCTCTACCTCTCTCTCTCACTCTCTTTTTTTGTTTTGCTCTCTTTTTCTGTCGCTATTAAGCTCTCCAATATGTACTCTCCCAGATAGCTAGCTCGGGCAGAGTATACAATTTGCATCACAACAAGTTTTTCCGACTGACTAAGCAATAAATATCTATTGAAATATATGCTGACATGGCCATGGCGATGACTTTACAAATCATTTCATGTGGTAGGCTTCGTTTTTGGGGTGCGCCAAGAGCAAATACACACTCACACACACACACACATACGCACACACACACACGCACACGCACACACAAACAAACACACTCTACACCACGTACCTCTCTGTACTAAGTAGATTTATGCACCGCTGTGCTTTTCATTATCTAATTCAATGTATTGTGTCCGTTAGTATGTTATACATGGATGAAACATATTTCTCCAAACGGGATCTGCATTGAGATTCACTTCCGGGGTAGTGTTTTCCGAGCACTGCGTGATTCAACAAAGTGCCAATACCGGATTCGCCAGTACATGGATATCATTTCTTGTGTTTCTGACCGTGCGAAATAAAAGGATTTGAACGTCTGTTTCTTTATGACACATTAAAAAACAAACCTTTCCAGTTAGTTCTTATATGTTATTTTGACTGAATTGAACAATATACATGAGAACCCTTGGTAGCTAGGATGCATTTCGTTAACACAGTCAACAATGCTTACGGGGGAGACTGAAAGCTTCGCGTGTTTCGTCGTTTATTTTGGACACAGCACATAATTCGACAAACGGTAAGCTTTCACTTGAACATTCTCATGAGAAGTTAATTTGTTTGTAATGAGTAGAGTAACGGACAAAGCCGAATTTCATAATGGAAAGTCGTAATTTCATTGTCTTTCGGATTTTAAATAACATTCCAATAATATAAATGCTCAACCAACTAGATTAGATGATTCAATTTATTTGAAAAATTCCATTGAAATGTTCACTTGCCGAAATTCATAAGATTGGCGATATCTCCCAAAACATAGGGACTACCATGACACATTTAGTATCAAACAAAAATACTCATCGGGCTCTTCGATTCATGACAAGTGGTATGTCAACAGGATTGAAATAACTTAAAACATTATTTACCTTTTTTAAAATCATGATGCATGTACTGCCAGCCAGCAAGTCATGTTCTGTTTTCATCCTTTCTTTACCCTAGCTTTTTATCTTTTCTCCACCTTTAGAATAAAAGTTTTTCATTATATTCTTTGGTGTTTTTTCTTTCAACCTTTCAACTCTAAAAATATTTGGGGCAAAATATGGCCTCATCTTCTGTCAAAACGTCATACCTTTGTGTCTAAGTATTGTATACGACAAGCGCTTCAGATTTGATCTTTAGGTAGTAAAATATGATGAATATGAGGAACAGAGAATGCTGATGAGGGCTTTTCATAGTCCATCGAAGATGTTAAACCAATGCAGACAGAAGTATAGTGTCAGTTACGCTTCCTCTCGACTAGTTTAAAGAGCAATCCAACCCTTGTAATATGTTCAATTGTACACTGTTGGTCATAATGGTGGAATATTTATTTTTACCCCAGTTTAGGGAAGGATTTTAAAAAATTATTTATTTCTAATAGATCTAGATAATGGCATACATTCTCAGATTTTATTGAATATTAATTTGCGAGTATTTGTTTTGCGTGACTGCTTAATCATATGTGTGCTACTATGCTAATCAGCTAAGGGACCTACGTCCTTAAGTCATAATTGACAGTAATGAGGATTAATGCCTCACAAAAGGGCACTAATATATAGCTGATCGACACGATTTTTATCATGGGGCCCCACAGTAACGAGGCCATTGCTTAGCCCCTGAATCATGACTGTACGCAGTGTTTGCTAGGGTACGCGGCCCCTTCCACAAATCCCTCAAAACAAAGAAAATGCAATAAATTGTCAAAAAATCATTGCATTTTTCCCCGGCCCCCAACAGGAAAAATTCCTCTATAGGGCCATGCATTATGGTTCAACACCTTCAAAAATTTTTTTACCCCTGATATTGTTACCTCTGACATTAATACCTCTGACAAATTTTACCTCTGACATTTTTACCTCTGACATTTTTACCCCTGACATTAATACCTCTGACATTTTTACCGTTGACATTTCTACCTCTGACATGAATACCTCTGATTTTAATACCTCTGACAAATTTTACCTCTGACATTTATACCTCCGACATTAATACCTCTGACATTAATACCTCTGACATTTTTACCCTTGACATTGTTACCTCCTAAACTTTAACCTCTGATATTTATACACCGAGCCGATAGATCGATTCGCGAGTTTGCAAGTCTGTATCTTATATATTATCTAGTTATCACAGATGATAGACAAAAAAGAGTTTTACCACACTAAAGTGTTTTTTCGCCTTGATCGAAAAGTTTTTAATCTGGAATATTTATTATTCAGGCAAAAAGAGTTAGCCCCCTTGCGAAAGATGTGCCTATTAAAATGTGTATATTAACCTGTATGATTCTGGGAATGTCTAAAGAAGCTTTTTTCGTTTGTTACTTAGTTTGCAAAATGAGACTTCAAAAGGCACTGTACTTTAGCTGCTGTTGTATACATATATAGACTGACATATCTTGGCTCTACTCCAGGAATTGTGGTAGAGTGTCAAAGAAGAGTCTGCATTGCAGACTATATGTTACAGATCTCACCACAGTTTGTTAGTATGTACCCAATGGTTATATTAACTTGGCAGCCCCACTAGAGTTTGGATAGGACCAAAAAACATTGAATTTCACGAGGCCCATTTTTTTAAATTTATTTGTATTTATAACGTTTTTGGTGGCAAACTACCAATAATGCGGTGGTCACAACCCGCCGTACTTGCAAGAGCGTGCTGTCTACGTACAAAAAACGTGGGCAAAATTTGGGTATCCGTACGTGGTGAGTACCGCCTCCGTACGGATTTGGGAGCACGCAGACACACCATAGCACTTTTAGTGCCAAGGGACTTTCGCTGCGTTCGGGCTTCGGTCGGGCTACCGATTCACCCCAGTACGTGTGACGTGCGTGCCCGGTACTGCCAACAAGCGCACAACGCACTGACTCTGTGCGTCTTTTAAATTTGTTTCCCACGGTCACTTGCTCTACGGAAGACGCACGTGATAAGTAAATAGTCTCTGCGGTGGATAACGTGGGAACCGCCACGCATCCGTGCGGTTGCCACGTTATCGTACGGAGTCCGTACTTACACGTGCTGCTCACGGATGGTGTCCTCACTCACTCGCACGTTGTAAGTGCGTGAACGTGCGATGAACTCGGTAAGTTTTTCCGCCCGATGTCGGGGTATATATAGGACGACATTCCGATGTTCTCCAGAAGTCCCAGCTGCTGCTGCCTCAAGATGCCGCCCATTCCACCGCACAGACTAAATACTACATAAATCAGTGCGCACAACGTGCGTTGAAAGTGCGGAGCACGTGCTTACTCGGTACGGTCCACGTGAGTTCTACGTGCTCATTGGACAGTTGAACTGGGGAAGTGGCGAGTAAGCACGGACCACGCACTTACCACGTGCTCAGCACGCACGTGCTAAGTGCGCCTTTCGTAGAGCAAGTGACCGTGGGAAACAAATTTAAAAGACGCACGGAGTCAGTGCGTTGTGCGCTTGTTGGCAGTACCGGGCACGCACGTCACACGCACTGGGGTGAATCGGTACCCGACCGCAGCCCGAACGCAGCGAAAGTTCCTCGTGCACTAAAAGTGCTACGGTGTCCGGAGGCGGTACTCACCACGTACGGATACCCAAATTTTGATCACGTTTTTACACGTAGACAGCACGCACTTGCAAGTACGGCTGCTTGTGACCACCGCATAAAGCGTTGGTCACATCCCACCGTGCGTGTTTTTAGTCCGTACGGTTTTTGGGGAGGCCACGGCCGCCACGTTTTTCTGAAAACGTAGGGAGGGAGTGGCAAAGGCAGGGAGGGAGTACCGGCAACGCGCGTCACGCGCACTGTGTAAGTACGTGGCCCGCACGCCACGCCTCGCCCTGAACGGTTGCGTGCATCGTACGTTGCGCACGTGTTAAGTGCGTTGTACGTGCTTACAACGTGCTTACAACGTACGGTCTCCGTGCGGTTGCCACGTTATCGTACGGAGGCCGTACTTAAAAGTGCTTTTCACGTACGGTGTCCTTACTCACTCGCATGTTGTAAGTGCGTGCACGTGCGATGAACTCGGTGTTTATATAGGTCGACATTCCGATGTTCTCCAGAAGTCCCAGCTGTTGCTGCCTCAAGATGCCGCCCATTCCACCGAAGAGACTATATACTGCATAAATCAGTGCGAACAACGTGCGTTGTAAGTGCTTACTCGGTACGGTCCACGTGAGTTCTGCGTGCTCATTGGATAGCTGAACTGGGGAAGTGGCGAGTAAGCACGGACCACGCACTTATCACGTGCGCCTTTAAAAGACGCACGGAGTCAGTGCGTTGTGCGCTCGTTGGCAGTACCGGGCACGCACGTCACACACACTGGGGTGAATCGGTAGCCCGAAACGCAGCCCGAACGCAGCGAAAGTTCCTCGTGCACTAAAAGTGCTACGGTGTGTCTGCGTGCTTCCAAATCCGTACGGAGGCGGTACTCATCACGTACGGATACCCAAATTTTGCCCACGTTTTTGCACGTAGATAGCACGCACTTGCAAGTACGGCGGGATGTGACCACCGCATAACTGGGAGAAGATTCCCAAATACCTGCGTTGCCCCTTGCTCTCCCCATCCTCTCTCTCGCTCTATTGTACGCGCTCTCCCCATCTTGCTCTCTTTCTGTATTGCTCTCTTTGTCTGTCATTGTTAAGCTCCCCGATATGTACAGTACACTCCCAGATAGCTAGCTCGGGCCAGACATATAATTTGCATCACGAATAGTTTTTCCGATTGACTGAGCAAAAAATATGTATTGACGTAAATGCTGACATTGCTATGACGATGACTTTACAAAGCTTTTCATGTGAAAGGTTTCGTTTTGGGGTGCGCCAAATAATACGCATACTCTACACCACCTTTGTATTTACGCACCCCTAGATTTATGCACCCCTATGCCTTTCGCTATCTAAGTCATTGTATCTTGTCCGTTAATTCTACATGGGACTCGGATTATGGATAATAACATATTTCTGCACACGGAATATGCATTGAGATTGACTTCTGGGGCAAGCGTTTTCGGAGCACTAAAGTACCTATACCATATACGCCATTTAATGGACACTATTAAACCCTCCTGTTTCTGATCGTGCAAAATAACAGTATTTCACCGTCATTTTGTTTCTTAATGACACGTTTAAGAACAAACATTTCAAGTGAGTTGTTACCTGTTACTTTGACTGAGATTTGTATAAGATACATGTGAATCATTGGTAGCTATGATGCATTTAGTTAACACAGTGGACACTGCTGATGAGGGGAAAGACTAAAGGCCTCGCGCGTTTCGTCGTTTGTTTTGGACACATCACAGAATTAAGCAAACGGTATAAGCTTCCACTTTAACGTTCTTATGATACCAAACATAGGCTAACAATGATTCTTTTAAAAAACGAGTAGGATAACTGAATAGATTCTTAAGTGTGAATCATGATTCCATTGTGTTTCGGATTTGAAATAACATTCCAATATTAAAGATGTTCAACCAATTGGATTAGATAATTCCGTATATATGAACTAATTCCTTTTGACATGTTTACTTGCCAACGTTCATAAGATAAGGGTACATCTCCCAAAAACATGCGGGCTACCATGACAAATTTACTATCAATTTTTTTTGTGGGATAAAACACTCTTTCATAGCATGTATATTAATTTACTGTTCATAGGTGATTTTTAAAATAATTAGCGATATTCTAGGTGTAAACTTCTTTTGACTCACACGGTATAAGCTTTTGTAATATATGCAGTCATTTTATTCGCGTTGGGTATGTGTTGCCCCATACAACATTACAATGCATTAAATACGGTAAAACCCTTGTATTATACAATAAAATCTAAATATTTTGTGGCAAGATATGACGTAATTTGCTGATGACACCAATATTTCTTGAAATTTGGTTTGAAATGGCAAGTATATGAGCATTCCAAGTTAAATTTTGGTCAATATTTACACCTAAAAAGCTAGTTGATTGCACTCGTTTTTATCGGAACATCATTCATCTTTATATTTAATACATTCAACGAATCAGCTGATATAATATTTTGCTTATAATGAAAATATATAAAATTAGATGTAGATGTATTCAAAGACAATTTATTACTATTGAACCAATGTGATACATGCTGCAATTCATTATTTAAAGTTTGACATAGAATATTAATATCTTTATGAGAATAGGGGATATTGGTGTCATCAGCAAAAAGGAAAAATGTCAAAATGTTTGAACAATAATTTAAATCATTTATGTACAATAAATAAAAGAGAACCTAAAATTGAGCCCTGATGGACTCCACACGTGACTTGCATTGGGTCCGATAAAACATTGTTATATACAACTATTTGGTGTCGATTATTCAAATAATTGTTCAACCATGTGTAAGCAACACCTCTTATTCCGTAGTAATTCAATTTATCTAACAAAATATTGTGATCTATAGAACCAAAGGCTTTGCTTAAATCTGAGAAAAGACCTACAGTGTGCAATTTATTACTTAAGGAAGATACTAAATAATCATGAACATCAATTAGAGCAATTTCAGTTGATACATTTTTGGTAAATCCATATTGGCAAGAATGTAATATTGCATTATTTAATAAAAATGTATTCAAACGATTATAAACAGTTCGTTCTAAGATTTTTGAAAAAAATGTTAAATATGAGATTGGTCTGTAATCACCTAAATTATGAACATCATCTTTTATGTATATTGGAGTGACTCTGGCTATTTTCATTTCAGATGGTATAATTCTAGTACATAAAGACATATTAAAAATATGAATAAGAGGTTCTAAAATATAATGAATAACTTTCTTAATTACACATGGACTAAAATCATCTACTCCACAACTTTGAGTACTTTTTAATGATTGCACAATTGTAGTTATTTCATTTGCATTAACAGGTTTTAGAAATAAAGATGTAGCACATGGTTGAGGCAAAAAATCTCTATAATTTACAATATTATTTACAGGATTCGTATTTATTTAAACATATTTGTGGCTTACACCCAGTAAATAAGATCGATTGATCGATCTGTATTGAAAAACAAGTCAGACAAAATCTTGGTACCAGCGGGACTTGAACCTGCATCTACTGCTTGCCGGGCAGCGACTCTACCACCAGGCCATTACTGGTCCATGGCATAGTCACGATGAACTAGAACAAATACATGAGCTCTCCTGATTGATTCTGACTCATTAATATTAATTAGTCCGCCATAGGACATAACTTTTATAAATTTAATGACAATAACTTTTATAAATGTAAAGGAATCGTATTGCATATATGCAATCCAATATTTATTTTTAAAAAATCATTTAAATAATTTGCAATATCATGTGGATCATGTATATTTTGTCCATTTACTCTAAAATATGAAAGCAAAGTCTTCCTAGATTTACCAAATATCTCATTTATTACAGACCATGTTTGTTCCATATTACCTTTAGTTTTCTTAAATCTATTTGCATAATATGCCTTGCGTGCCATTTTCAATAATTCATTTACCTTGTTGCGAGCTTTATGATACTTAAGTTTATTATTAGAAGAAGAATTATTACAACATACCCATATAACTTGTTTTTCTTTTTTTATTAAATTCAATAATTCTTCGCTTAACCAAGGTTTCTTGCACTTATCCTTATTTTTCTAGTAAAATACCTTAAGTTGTTATCATAATATACCATAAATCTATGTTTAAACCGACCATATGCTACTTCTACATTACTTGGATACATAACCTCATTCCAATCCTCATTATTCAAATCTTACTTTAAACTATTTATAGTACGTTCATTGATTATACGTTCTTTTAGGAATATTACACATATAATGTCTACAAATAATTTTTTCCTGTTATTTGAAATATTGGTATATGGTCAGATGCATCATTAAAAATATTCCCGGGGTTATACTTGAAAAAATATATAATCTATTAGAGTTGCACTATTTACAGAAATACGTTTAGGTTTAACAATTAGTGGCAAGAGTGGTGAGGAATGTAAAATGTCTTCACAATCAGCACTATATTTATTTGAACATTTTAAAAGATCAATATTAAAATCACCCATAATATAAATACATTTATTTTCTTTATTAAGTTTTTGTAAACATACATCAAATGCGTTAATAAAGCTTTCTACTCTTGATTGCGATTTCCTATAAATTATTCCAACAGTTATATTTCTTCCATTCTTGTACATAATTTCAATAAAAAGACATTCATTACCATCGCATTGCAATAAAATATCATTTCTTATTTTAAAATTCAAAGAATCCAAAACAAGAAAAGCCACTCCTCCTCGTCCACTGATACGATCAATATAAATGAATGAATATCCTTCTCAATGAAATAACATGGGGTATTACTTTGAATTCATGTCTCCGTGAAACCATAAATTGAAAAAGAGTAACTTAATGAATGAATAAAATCACTTATA
Organism: Strongylocentrotus droebachiensis; assembly: GCA_035222895.1. Classification (NCBI taxonomy): domain Eukaryota; kingdom Metazoa; phylum Echinodermata; class Echinoidea; order Camarodonta; family Strongylocentrotidae; genus Strongylocentrotus; species Strongylocentrotus droebachiensis. The sequence continues at coordinate 189,943 of JAVYIG010001716.1, read as the reverse complement.
GCTAACAAAAATCTTGGATAAACTTCTCGCATTAAAATGTATAATACTTATTAATCGGAATCTAATGTTGGTAAAGACAAAAATTCATCTTCCAAATAATAATTACTTTCAACAATTTCGTCCTGTCAAAAACCGTCATCATCATTGTCACACGCTGGATCACATTCTTAAGAATGTTTAAATGTATTTTTAAATTCATTTATATCAATTTTGTGTTCATGCAAATCAGAAAATGGGAGCACTGGGTTCAAGCATAAAGGATACTGTGCGTCATGTGTATCATCCATGTAAAAGGAGAACATTAAATATGGCCATGACAATCCGTCTACATAAAGACAAACAACAAAACATAGGGGTACAATAAAAAGTGAAGAAGAGGAGAGAAAGCACCAGCGAAAAAGATGACAGTATAACATTAAAGGGCAACCCACTCTAAAATAACTTAATTTCAATAGAAGCAAAAAAATCAGACAAACCAATCAATACAAGTTTGAGCTAAATCGGATAACTAATAAGCAAGTTATGAAAAACTTTGAAAATCACAAGACAAATTAGAAACTCATTTATGAGTCTGTTACGTCATTGTCGCACTATCCACTCAAATTAGTTTTTTTTATATTGATAATATGAATTTTCAATTTCCCTCCTAAAAATCTTATTTCCTCACACCAGCATCCAAGTTACATTGATAGTAATATCATATCGTATGTATGCACTAATATAGAGTAATTTGTGTGTGTGTTTGTGCGTGAATGTAGGCGCGTGTAATTGGGTATTACAGACGTGTGCCAATCACACATGATCAATTGTGTATCGGGATCGAACTCTTTGGCAGTAACCTTCACAAGAATGGTCATGTTTATGGAACTGGTAATAACAAGGAGTTATGGGTTCAGCATATTAAACAAATCTCTTGTTGTGGAGTTTTTTAGGTACTCCCTCCAACCTACAGAAAACAAAAGTGAAGAAGAGGAGAGAAAGTACCAGCGAAATACGATGATGGTATAACGTTAAGACAAAGTAACATTAACGCGGACATCCTTATATATCTATCAAAGATGTTCGGCAGAGATTATTAATTGGATTTTACTTACATAAATACCTTGGACGTAAAGTTTTGAGAGCCAAGTACTAAACATTATTAAACAACCGTGACCAATATTAAGATCAATCGGAAAGTATCACAAGAAGGGAAAGATGTGTTGATGTTAATGGCAGTACAACGCTACGACAATATACCTGACAGTGGCTTGTACTGCAGCTGAAGAAGAGCCTTTGGGTGTGGGATTTTACATTTAGATGTTTGAATTAAACGATGTAAGAATATCAATGTTTAAAATGGATAGCAGACTGAGCAACTTCGCATTTCACTGACAACAAAACTAATGACTGACCACAAAATTAATGAGAAGAAAAAAGTGGCCATGATGGCGCTTTTGAGGTATCAAGACACCTTTTAAGTCTCCTCCGTGCAACTACTTTAAAGTCCTGTGAAATCTTCGATTACAGAAACCTATCAAAGTTGGAATATTGAGGAAGACATTGTTTTATTAAAGTGGAGCTTTTGGTAACGAATCTATAGGACTGGACATTTATTTGGTGAATATTTTGGACTGCGTTTTAGGAAGCCACACCCTAACTCTGACTTGAAAATGGCGGCGTCCACTGAAGCGACATACGCCACGAAAGCGGGCAAGGAATTTCCTTCTCAGAACGCTATTGGAGGTAAGCCCGTATTAATCAGAAATAAGGATATCCCGTCAGTGCGAGAAAAACAAATGTCAAACGAAGAGATGTACAAATTCGTAATAGGTGCCGTTAATGGACGAGAAATTAAAGGTATCCAAAAGATCGGCGTCCTATGGAGAATTTACGTAAAGACCCAAGAAAGTAGAATCAAACTCATTTCAAACGGCATGAATGTAAGGAATGTAACTGTAGCTGTCTATGACAAAAACCCGTTCATCCCAGGTGAGAGAGAAAACAGTCTCCGTGTCTTCATTAGGAACATTCCTCTGTCTGTTCATGAGTCATTGACGAACTCGAAAAACTCAAGTACAAGGTCATTGGAACTGTGACCTACCAGCGACTACGGGTCGACGGGAGGCTGACAGACTGTCTGACTGGAGACAGAATTGTTTACATCGAGCAACCCTCTCAGCCCCTCCAACGTGACATGACCATTGGCATCTTCAGGACCGAAATTCGCCATTTCGGTCAGACGGACTCGTTCACCAGATCGGCCGTTGTATGCTCCAAATGTCTTGCTGAAGGTCATCATAGATCACAGTGCAGCGGCCCAGTAGTCTGTCGGCGCTGTAAAAAACCAGGCCACATGCAACTGGACTGCAGCAGCTCCTCTGTGACCCCGCCCACCTCGCCGTACAGAGCTCATACCAAAGGAGCTGTACCACCGCTAGCAGCCGCCGACGCCCCTGCGGCACAGCGATCAATCGACGAGCTGATTTCTGCAGGTCGCAAAGCAGCGGAAGCAGTGATTGTTAACACACCGCACCATGACAACCAGACGCGATCTGTTGCGCAACCCAAGATTACGCAGTACTTGGCTGAAGATCGCGATGCATCGCACACTTCACAACGACAGTCTAATGTTAGCACCCCGACTCCAGCACCGGCACACGTCAACACTGTTCATCAATCAGCTGATAGCCTGGCAATGAGCGATTCTCGCGCGCACAATGACACGTCAAGCGAGGAATCACAATTATTGAGCGATGAAGAAGGAGTGGACGATATGTCAGAAATATCAGTCGAATCACCAGAGCTATTGAAACATCCCCTGAAAGGAAAGAACGTGAAACAAAACAAACGAAAGCAAAAGACATCGAAAAAAATGCCAAAGAAGAAAAAGAGCAGATATACGATTAGTATCGTGTGTAGTAATTTTGTTTATCTCTTATATTTTCTATAATGGTAAATTGTCATGTTATTAGTTTAAATGTACGAGTTTTGAGAAATAAGGATAAAAGAAACCAAATATTTCGATGGTTTAGACATCAGAAATCAGACATTCTCTTCCTTCAAGAAACTTACTGGTCTAGAGATATTGAAACAATTGTAAGAAGTGAATGGCATGGTCTATGTTTTTTTGCTCATGGAACCAATCACTCACGAGGAGTCTCAATATTTTTCAATGATAAATTAAATGTACAAACTATTGCAATAAAATGTATGCTAAATGGTCAAATTTTGATGTTACAAGCCAAAGTTCATGATATGGATTTATTGCTAATAAATGTGTATGCGCCCACCCAAAAGCAAAATAGGGAAGGCTTTTTTCGAAAGTTAAATTCTGAAATGAATAAACATTATAACCATGACCGTGAATTAATTCTAGGGGGTGATTGGAATTGTGTGCTAGACATGCACAAGGATGTACGAGGAACGGAAAACAGATATTACAAGACACCCGTAAACCTCAAAAAGTTTGTTAAAAGATATGCTCTATGCGATGTCTGGAGACTAATGCATTTAGATATCAAGCAATACACTTGGAGAAACATATCTCTCAAGAGGGCTTCGAGATTGGATTTTTGGCTTGTATCTAAACAAATGAAGGTAAAAACATTATGTACTGATATCCGTCCTGCCATCAGAACTGATCACAATGCTATAACACTTAAATTTTGTATCAAACAAAATGAAAGAGGACCAGGGTATTGGAAAATGAATACCGATATCTTAGATGATGTAACTTACAAAATGAAAGTTTCCGAAATTATCTATTCCTTTTGTGAAGATGAATACCCTTCCTCACAAAAAAGGTGGGAAATGTTCAAGATTAGAATTCGTGAATTTTCACAACAATTCTGTAGAACAAAAGCACTCGATAGGAAAAATGATAAATTTTCATTAGACAAGAAATTGTGTGAACTTGAAAAACAAATTAATGTCAGTGTACCTGATAAAGGTCGAAAGCTTTATTAACGCATTTGATGTATGTTTACAAAAACTTAATAAAGAAAATAAATGTATTTACATTATGGGTGATTTTAATATTGATCTTTTAAAATGTTCAAATAAATATAGTGCTGATTGTGTAGACATTTTACATTCCTCACCACTCTTGCCACTAATTGTTAAACCCACAAGTATTTCTGTAAATAGTGCAACTCTAATAGATAATATATTTACAAACAATGTTTTTTCAAGTATAACCCCGGGAATATTTTCAATGATGCATCTGACCATATACCAATATTTCAAATAACAGGGAAAAACTATTTGTAGACATTATATGTGAAATATTCCTAAAAGAACGTATAATCAATGAACGTACTATAAATAGTTTAAAGTAAGATTTGAATAATGAGGATTGGAATGAGGTTATGTATCCAAGTAATGTAGAAGTAGCATATGGTCGGTTTAAACATAGATTTATGGTATATTATGATAACAACTTAAGGTATTTTACTAGAAAAATAAGGATAAGTGCAAGAAACCTTGGTTAAGCGAAGAATTATTGAATTTAATAAAAAAAGAAAAACAAGTTATATGGGTATGTTGTAATAATTCTTCTTCTAATAATAAACTTAAATATCATAAAGCTCGCAACAAGGTAAATGAATTATTGAAAATGGCACGCAAGGCATACTATGCAAATAGATTTAAGAAAACTAAAGATAATATGGAACAAACATGGTCTGTAATAAATGAGATATTTGGTAAATCTAGGAAGACTTTGCTTTCATATTTTAGAGTAAATGGACAAAATATACATGATCCACATGATATTGCAAATTATTTTAATGATTTTTTTAAAATTAATATTGGATTGCATATATGCAATACGATTCCTTTACATTTATAAAAGTTATTGTCATTAAATTTATAAAAGTTATGTCCTATGGCGGACTAATTAATATTAATGAGTCAGAATCAATCAGGAGAGCTCATGTATTTGTTCTAGTTCATCGTGACTGTGCCATGGACCAGTAATGGCCTGGTGGTAGAGTCGCTGCCCGGCAAGCAGTAGATGCAGGTTCAAGTCCCGCTGGTACCAAGATTTTGTCTGACTTGTTTTTCAATACAGATCGATCAATCGATCTTATTTACTGGGTGTAAGCCACAAATATGTTTAAATAAATACGAATCCTGTAAATAATATTGTAAATTATAGAGATTTTTTGCCTCAACCATGTGCTACATCTTTATTTCTAAAACCTGTTAATGCAAATGAAATAACTACGATTGTGCAATCATTAAAAAGTACTCGAAGTTGTGGAGTAGATGATTTTAGTCCATGCATAATTAAGAAAGTTATTCATCATATTTTAGAACCTCTTATTCATATTTTTAATATGTGTTTATGTACTAGAATTATACCATCTGAAATGAAAATAGCCAGAGTCACTCCAATATACAAAAAAGATGATGTTCATAATTTAGGTGATTACAGACCAATCTCATATTTAACTCTTTTTTTTTAAATTTTAGAACGAACTGTTTATAATCGTTTGAATACATTTGTATTAAATAATGCAATATTACATTCTTGCCAATATGGATTTACCAAAAATGTATCAACTGAAATGGCTCTAATTGATGTTCATGATTATTTAGTATCTTCCTTAAGTAATACATTGCACACTGTAGGTCTTTTCTTAGATTTAAGCAAAGCCTTTGGTTCTATAGATCACAATATTTTGTTAGATAAATTGAATTACTACGGAATAAGAGGTGTTGCTTACACATGGTTGAACAATTATTTGAATAATCGACACCAAATAGTTGTATATAACAATGTTTTATCGGACACTCGATAGGAAAAATGATAATTTTTCATTAGACAAAAAATTGTGTGAACTTGAAAAACAAATTGATGTCAGTGTACCTGATAAAGAAATAGAAAAAGAGTACACCGACACAAAGGAGAAGTTAGAGAAGATTTATAGACATGAATATAGAGGAGCTGGAATCATAGCTCGTATTAGGTGGATGGAAGAAGGAGAGAAAAGTACGAAGTATTTTTTGGGTTTAGAAAAGAGTAATGCAAAGAAAAAGGAAATTTCACAATTAAAACGTGGAAATGATAGTCGAATCGTTAGCAAAAATGAAGAGATTATGGAAGAGGTTGTAAAGTACTATTCAAATGTGTATACAAAAAGAAAAGCATGATACCAAGAATATGAGCAATTATATTGGTTTTCAAAACATTAATCAATTATCTAACGAAAACAAAGAATTGTGTGATGGATTAATTACCGAAGAGGAATGTAAACATGCAGTATTTGCAATGCAGAAAAATAAGACACCGGGATCAGACGGAATCTCTATTGAATTCTATCAGGTGTTTTGGTCATAGGTAAAAACATTGGTGGTTGAAGCGTTGAATGAGTGTTATTCAACAGGAATTATGTCAGACACACAAAAGAAAGGGCTCATCACATTTTTATTTAAGAAAGGTGATGCTCATGATTTTAAAAAAACTGGAGACCAATCACTTTGCTTAATTATGACTATAAAATAATGACAGCGGTTTTAGCTGCAAGGGTACAGAAAGTCATTGGGGAGATTGTACATGATAATCAGACAGGTTATATAAAAGGTCGTCTGGCAGCCAGTAATGTAAGGTTGACAAAAGACATCATTGAATATTTTACTAAAAATTGTCAAACTGGAGCAATTATGCCAGTAGATTTTTCTAAAGCATTCGATGTCATAGATATACAATTTCTTAACTCATGTCTAGAAAAGTTTAACTTTGGTGAGTCATTTCGCAAATGGATCTCTGCCCTATATAAAAATATTTCAAGTTCGGTTGGTTGGATTTCCAAAAGTTTTGATGTTGAAAGAGGCATACGACAAGGATGTCCATTGTCAGCACTGCTGTTTATCTTAGCTGCTGAGCTCATGGCAAACAAAGTGAGAAAAAATAATATTATTAAACCAATAGAAATGGTCGGGTATGACCTTAAACTAAAGTTGTTGCAATATGCCGACGATACATTATTTTTTGTTCCGGATGAAACTTCATTAAATGGAATTTTACATGAACTGAATCAGTTTGGCGAAGTAGCAGGTCCAAGAATAAATAAAGAAAAGACAGCCATGATATGGCTAGGAGACACTGATAGAAGTTGGAATTTAGAGAATCATGATCTGAAATGGTCCCACAAGCCTATAAGATACTTAGGTCACTACATATATTTTAATAATAATGAAGCTCTAAAGATGGACTGGGAGCAGAAGTTGATAAAAAATTGAGGAAAATTCTTGATAGCTGGACAAAAAGAAGCTTAACCATTTTTGGAAGAGTCACGGTACTGAAAAGTCTAGCACTTAGCCAAGTTACTCACTTGATCATGGTTGATTCCATCCCTCCAAACTTTTTGAAGTTGATAGAAGGCATTATATTCAAATTTATTTGGAGTGGGAAAACAGACAAAATCAAAAGGGTTTCTCTTATGGAAGACTACAGTAAAGGTGGTATACAAATACTTGACATACAAAGGCAATTGTTCAGCTTCCGACTGAAATGGTTAGGCAGATTTTTCAATGAGAGTAATGGAGCGTGGAAAACATTTTTTTCTTACTGGTTCAACTTATTGGGAGGCATCAAGCTACTGCTGAACGGCTCTTATAATATAACCACACTTAATGATATTCTAGTTCAAAAGAAAATTCCGTCATTTTACGTAGAAATCTTAAAGGCATGGGAAATGATTAGATACTGCACTACAGTGAAAGATGTTTGTATATCTATAAATGAACCAGTTAAAGTTTCAGATCAGATTATTTGGCACAACAAACATGTGGTATATGATAATCAGTCGCTCTTTTATAAAGGCTAGTACGACAGTGGTCTAGTATTTTTAGGAGACCTTTTTACGAGAGATGGCTTTCGGTCAACAGAATATATTAAATCGCAGGTGCATTCCAAACGAAAATGCAATGCAATGTTTGACTATGCAAGACTTAAACGAGCGATACCTCCTGTATGGGTCAATAGTTTAAAAGAAGAATTTATGCATGATTATACTAGACAAGAAAATGAAAACAATGTTCCATATATGTTGGTGGCAAATAAGGTAAGACATGTTACTGATATAAGTAGCAATCGTTTCTATAAACTCATTCCTTCGAGAACTGTATAAACTAACACATGTTGCCTTTATTGGGAAAAAAAACTTAATGTAAATATTGATTGGTCTACGGTATTCAAGCGTAATCTTTCTCAAATTAGAGAAAGCAAATTACGAGAGTTTAATTTGAAATTACTGTATAATCTATTGCCAGTAAGAAGTAATCTTTTCAAATGGGGAATATCCAATGACGATGTATGCCCAACATGTAATATAAAAGAGGATATGAATCACGCATTTATAGAATGCAAACTAATTGAGCCCTTCATTAAACATATCAAAGAAATATTAAGAGATATATACAAAGTAAAGATACTGACGCTCAATATCCAACACCTACTCAAAATAGATTGTAAAAGTCATTGTATTTTATTCTTTACAATAGCATTTTGGCCATTTATAAATTGATTGTTAAACGAAATATAACTGGGATAGACAAGAGAAAAGTTGCTTCTAAACAAAATCTCCATAGAGAAATTATAAAAAGAATGGAAAGTAAATCAAACTTAAAGATGACCAGAAAGTTTTTACCAAAAGAACTGTTGGGTGTTATTTAACCCATTAACAACGGAACCGGACGCTTCCTGTTTTAAACCTATGGGAATGGGATAATTCAGTTGTCAACGGGTTAAGAAAAGAAAAAAAAAAGAAAAAAAAAGAAAAAAGAAAAAAAAGAGAGGGATTCAAAACTATCAGTATAATTTGTATGTTAATTATGATTCAATTGCTTTGCAAAGCAAAACTTAATTTCAATTCTTTGTTATGACAATAATAATGTTTTTGCGATTATGTAAATTTGATTTGTAGTATTGTATCTTTGAATGTAACCATGTATATATAATCAATAAATCCTCTGATGAGGCAAAGAAAAAAAATGAGAAGAAAAAGGGGTACCTGTTTAAGTTTGGGAGGCGTATAATAATATACCTTTTTGTAAGTTGTAGAAGAAGAAAACACAGAAAATGAAATATGATGCCAAAAAGACATTACAAAACAGTAAAGATACAAGGGTATTCCTACTATTTATGATCTGATCAGTAATGTCATATTATATATTGTTTTGTTTCATATTTAAAACTACTGGCAATTATGTATTTCAAATTTCATTTTTGTAATACTCTGTATGTATTGTTTATGTTTTTTTTTTAAATAAATAAATTCCATACCATACCATACCATATACCATAACGTACTGCGTTATAGAATTTCAAAAGAAAACGTCCCCTTTCTAATAAAATGAAAAGGCGGAGTTTGATTTGTTACAAAAGAATCGAGAAGTTGTGCCGAAAAAAATATCACCCACCGTGACTGACTCTTCAATAGGATTAGATCCATATCAATAGATATGTTTATGGATTTGCAACTTCCATATTCTTTGTCCGAATTTTCTCGTTTTTCCCCCGAGTTCCCCGTTTTCTCTTTCTTTTTGTCTGTTACCCAGCTCACTAGAGGCTAATGTCCCCTCATAATGTTTGAGCATCATAATACTCTCTGTATTATGATGCTCAAACATTATGAGGGGAAATAAGAGAGAGACAAAGAAAGAGAGGGAAGGGAATAGAGAAAGTCCATTATCATTTCAATAGGTTTGTACATGTTTGCAGGCGCGTACGCAGGGGAGGGGGGGGGGGGGGGGTTGGGGGTTTGGAGGTTAACCCCCAACTTCAGTTTTTTAATGTGAATATTTATCGGGAACCCTCGCCCCCCCCCCCCCTTTTGAGTTTTTTTTTTCTTTTTTTTTGTATTTTCTTTTATTTAAGAAAAAAAAAAAATATCCGAATGGATGACCAAAAAAGATGACCTTACCGCCCCTCCACCCCCCCCCCCCCCCAAGGGAACGGAATGCCGATCGGTAAAATTTTCAAATTTCGGGACCAAAAAAAATAAAAAAAGTCCTTTTTGGCCGATTTCAAAATGTTAAACCCCCCCCCCCCCTTGAAAAGAATTGCGAACTGCTATGTGTGACATCCTTTTAAGGCAATGTGACGTCCTTTTAGGTTACTGTCAGTGCTCGGCAGTGCCTTAAAAGGACATCACACGTTGCAGTCCACGAAGTCGACGGGCAAATCTAACAGTCCCTATTATCATTTCAATGTGTTGCGTTTCCCTTCTTTGAGATCCAGTCTTCATTATCATTGGAAAATAATACTCGAGCGTGTGATGTAGGGAATTTTAGATTTGCACGTCGACATATTGGACTGCTACGTGTGACATCCTTTTAAGGCAATGTGACGTCCTTTTAGGGCACTGCACAAAAACGTACACGCACAAACACACGTACCAACCCATACATCACCCATATCATTCGTTATTATCTATAGTTATATTCAATTTTCTAGAGTATAAGATTAATTAGCTCAATTATCCCTCGTAATACCATTCATGCTTACTATTTCAGCAGTATACTGCATTCGGTTCCACTGATACATGAGTATATCTGCAAGACTGAAACCATCGTCTTACTTATTGGATAAGAAACGAAGAACAAAATTATCCATATTATTGTCAAACTTAAATCAATTACTACTATCCTAACATAATAGATTCGAATCATGATTTCGCATCTACCTCGAAGGAGATACAGCAAAATATATTTCCAAAAAAGCCAGTTAATCGTCACTAACAGAAAATATATTTTTAATGTGACATTTTCTTTGTTTCGATTTGTTTGTTTGTTTGTTTCAAATGATACTCTATTAAGAATATGAATATGGGATCACAAGATGGCAATGGCAAGGAGGAAAAAGGAGCTAATTACAAGACGATATTGTAGGCATAGGGTTGTTCCGCCTGAGGTCAAGCTTACGGAATCTGTTCCAGGTCTCAATATTAATAGTTTGCGTAGTACATTTAAATTTACACTACTCCCCTGGTTCTACCATCTTTGCCCTGAAGCATCTACATCAGATGACAGATTCTACTACAGTGTACCTTGCCATTTTCATAATGGTTGTGTTAGCCTGAAAAATCGTTCTCATTTGTATCATTGGACAGAAACGACATGTCCTGATTTTCAGGACTGGATCTTGATTCAGCTTCGCTCTTGTGATATGGCTCTTCTCCTCCTCCTCTTCCTTTTCTTTTCCATCGCCCTTTTCTTCCTCTCCTCCTCCTTCTACTACTTCTTCTTTTCCCTTTATCCACCTTCTTCTTCTTCTTATTCTTCTTCTTCTTCTTCTTACATGTAGCTGTCAAAATGTATACATCTGGCGCCTGACCCAAATATTGGACAAGTTAAATTATTCTTTCTTGATATTGGTTCTGCCTAAATCGACATCAGGAATGTCATAGACAGGATTTCCAATTCGGTTGCATGAAAAGGATACATGCTCTCTTGATTAGATGCCTTTGATATCAGTCAAAGGAACACGACTTCGACAGTATAAAAGCGCCTTACACTTGCATCTAAACAGATGGACGTATCTCCGAGGTCATGTAGACTTCTGATTTTTTTCCATGCCACGATAATTAACAATAGGCAGAACAACAAGGAACACCCAATTACAATAGGCATTGCTATCAAGATTATAGTCGAATTTTCATCTTGACCGTTCGTAACTTTCTAAGATTATTTGATGCTTGCCACATCGGGGTCTTCTACATCAACACTTGATAAATTGCACGCCACAAGGTATTCGAAAGACAAATTATTGCATTCGGGGGTTAAATTATTATCATATACAAAATGAATCAGTTTGCATTAAGATATTATTAAAACTATTAACTTATACTAAACAGAACTGGCCAGGGCTCTAAGATAACCAGAGCTTGATGTATTGTGATCCCTTTAAAGGCATTTTTTTTACATTTCAATTGGTACAGGATGGTTCCACAATGGGGGCACGGACATCCGAAATGAGGGGAAACACGGATAACGAGGAGATGAGTCTAGCTGTAACAAATGCCGTCGAGGTAAGCAAAATTTATTTGTATGATTAGGCGTTTTAAAAGTTTTACTCGTAACGAACAATATATCTCCCTAAAATTTGCCGACAGAACTATTAAAATAACCATCAATCACCAAACCTACTAGTTTCCTCCCAATTTAATGGAATATCGGATGTCACTTCTCAATGGTTCATCCCAATAGATCGACTATCCACTAGCTTTCTTAAACCGACTGCCCACGAGACCGACAAAACAAAGAAATACATAAAAGAAATCCCGCGAGACATGTACGGTCTCTTGTGTTTTGTGTTTTAAATGGTCAATGAGCCACAAAATTGAACATTTGTTTCATTTCATGTTTACAATCAGTTAGGACGTTTTTTGTTGTCCATTTCTATTAGCTCCAAAACGAATTGTTTTGTTAAATACTTTTGTTGCAGTATCGAAACGTCTGACGGGATGGATGAAATGGCTCATGAGCCGCAATCGATAGAGAAAGACATAGAGTCCACTATAATATAAAAATGACTTAAAGAGAATAATAATAAAAATAAAGAGTACTGAATGATTCAAGAAATCAAACAAAAGATAAGAAAAATATGAATTTTTAAACTTGCAATTATTCTAACACAAAGCGGGTAAATTTTGAAATGTGAGCACCACAACCAATTTTATTTGCAATTGAAGAACCGCTATAGTAGTTTTATACCTAAACCCTAAATATATATCATGGGATTTATGGTTAACCATCAATAAACACTGATATAGAAAAACATTGATTTAATCAGAATGGCCCTTCGTGCACTCAAGCTAGATGACATAGTGTTTGATTGATACAAAATTAAAGATTCATAACTTTCCCATCCTTTTGTAGGATTTACCTAACATTTTCACTCATCCGTTTCTTTTATTGGACCCTGAGTGAATATTCATTTGGTCCTAAATCAGGGAATTCATGTTTGGGAAACTATGTATAATTGATTTATGTGCCGTAGCAGTTTTGGGATTGAATAGGTAAGATTTATTTGACAGTCTTGTTGGATAAGAATTTACGTCTTCGAATTACCTAACAAAAGAGGCTTTCAGAGCAGGAGGCAATTGGCAGTGGTATGAAACCTAAAGTGTGCTGTCTGTGAAATGTTAATATCCGAAGTTTTGAGGGTATTCAATTAAAACAAAACAAGGGGGCGCTGTGATCTCTGTAGCGAGAACCAGTACAAATATCTATCGCCTTTTTTTATATCTTAGAATTGAATCGTTCAGAAATTTGGAATTCGCTCACATTAAAGGTAATACAAATTTTTGGGAAATTTTGAAAATTGCCTGGATAGTGATTCTTTACAATTTTTATATATTTGGATGCCCCTGTGGATGTATTATAAGCACTATAAAATTTAGCCCCTAAAACTCTTTTGAATATACTAATTCAAATAGCGCTAAGGTCATACAATGGTAGCTGCGACCATACAAATCTCAGAATATGTAGTCGGGATATATAATTTTCAAACGGGTGTAGCTAATCGGTCGATTTCAAACGAGAGTAGCTACTCGGTCGATTTTAAACAATAAACATTGTTTTATAGTTTAATTAATATTTTTTGACCTTGAGAGGGAGCTATACAACATAAAGAGTTTATTATTTACAATTTCAAAACTTTAGACTCGATTTTAACCGCGACAACGATCAATGAATATTGTAGGGTCGCATGTGCTTCCGATTTGTTCATTTGAACCAAATTCATGACCCCAAACCAAAACTTTGTATTACGTTTAAATTACAGTATGTTATAAACGGTAGTAATGTTAATGATCAGCTAAGGCATTCGACACTCTGTCATATAAATACAGTAGTGCAAGCAAAGACGAATGTGATTTCCTTAAAGCCAAACTGATTTGGATTAAAGAGGTTATTCTTCGTCCAAATTTCATAAATCTGTTGTCGACAATACGTTCAGGTATTTTTTTAAAAACTTGACAAAATGGAAATTGGGCAAAAGTAACTTAGATTAGAGACATCCTCTTTAAAAAAAAAAATGTATATTGATCTCTATTCTGTAAGTTTTTAGATGTTCCAAATTTGTTCTTAAGTTTGAAGTTTTAATAGCGAGGCCACATCGTGACTTAGCTAGACCTTGATGATATATTTCATTTTTTGAGTATTTAGAGCAAATTTAATGTTTATGTACTTTGAAGTGAAAAAAAAATCACTCGTAGTTGTGGGTTGAAATTAGTCGAGAGCTCTAGTATGCCGCTTCATCCCTGCGCAAACTATTAAAGCTTTAGAGATAAAGCTAGAAGAGAAGGTTGAGTTCTGGGAAGAGGCGAAAAATCATTTGTGAGCGTTATCATTTTATTTCGCAAGTGTGGAAGAACATCAGAAAACCATGGCTCTTCAAATACCTTAATGTTCTTCGGGGTGGATTTTTTGCCACACGTTCGTGTTACATCTTCCTGTGTACAGTGCTTCTAACCTTACCGAGACTGTGCCAAATTTCTTATCATTTTTATGATTCAGAACCTTGCAGTACACACCAATACTTATATGCTAGATGATCAACCTTTTCTGATCGATTCCACACCGTTTCTTTCACAATGTAATCGCATGACCAGAACTCAACTTTATCTTCAATGCAACCCATAAACTCATGTCAGTCATGTTGTTGTATATAATAAAGAAAAAACCTCAGTTAAAATACAGTTGAAAGGGGGAACAACATAAATCGAACAACAACAACAACAATATATACAATTGTTCAAACCGATCGGCATCTGCCCATACAACCTAGCTAAAACTGATCGCCCACTATAAACTATTTGCAAATTGGTTGTTGGTGGTCGCAGCATTTTGGTTGTGAGAAGTCGGCAGCCGGTGGTATGCCTAGTGTGACTGTTGGGCTTAAAGTACAAGTCCACTCTAAAAATAACTTACTTTCAATAAAAGCAGAAAAATCAGACAAACCAATCAAAAAAAAGTTTGAGCAAAATTGGATAACTTATAGGAAAGTTATGATTTTTTGAAAAAGTATGTACAACTATAGAACAATTGAAATCTTAACACAAATTGCCAATTTGGTTATCAGTTTGTGACGTCATTTCCTCAATATTCATCAATCGCTTTATATAGTTTAATCCCATTAATTTATCTTTTTATCCCCCAAAACCTGATTTCCCCCATGTCTTTGCCCAGGTTATATGATTTGAATCATATTGAGTGCATGACATTGCACACAATCTTTTATGAAATTTGAAGAATTGATACTATTTTCTGAATATTTTATATTCATAATTATTGTTTTTTTATCTAAATAGTTTATCAAAAGTCACATTTTTCATGAAAGCGAACTTTTAAAATCAAATTATGGAAATGCAAGCATCACTTTAAAGAAACAGAACTTTATTATTACTTGCTCATTTTCCCTAATTGAGGTGTCATATGAAAGGGCAGAACCTGAACTTTCTAGAAATGTGAATTTTTCTTCGAAATTCAGATACCGCCCGCCAAATGACTTTTTGGTTTCCTTCCTTCAAATTGCTTTTAATCACTCATGCGGGAAATATGCAAATGAATTTCATCAAATGAAAGAGGAGGATCTAAGCTTTACAAATATGTGTCATTTATTAATTATAATTGTGATTAAGTTTGACTTCCTTTCAATTCCGCAAATCAATCAAATTAATACTGACCATAGCCCTTACATACAGTTTTCTCTTGTAATTAAAAATGTAATCAAGCAAATATAGGCATAAATGCTAGACGCGAGAAAATTCGTTTCCGCCAACGTTTATTTGCAAGTCCTACAGACCTTAGTTCTACATAACCCTGTTCGATTGTTATCATCGTGACAATATGCTAACGTATTTTTATTGAGAATATCACCTCATTGATCTTCTAACATTTTGTATGTGTTCTTATCTCTTTCTTCACTAAACTTGTGAACCTTTCACATGTCATCCCAATCTTGAAAAAACCTAAGTTAGATGCAGAAAACATGGCAAACTATTGGCCGATTACCAATCTGATGTTCCTTTCAAAAGTTTTAGAACGGATTGTTGCCAATCAACTAAGGGTTTACCCTCAGAAGTTTCACTTCTTTCCTCCTATGCAGTCGGCATATCGCGAGGGTCATTCCACAGAAACTGCTCTCCTTAGGTTTTACAATGTCATCTTGCTAGCGTTAGATAAAGGACAGGAGGCCATCCTGGTGCCACTTGATTATTTAGCAGGCTTTGATACCATCAACCATGACATGCTGATGCAACGCTTCAGTCACAAATACGGCATAGAAGGTTGTCGGTGATGGGACCTTTAGAATTCGTTTTATATGCTGGTCCTTTGAGTGACGTCATCACAGCTCACAAAGGTATAGACAGAACACTAAAAATAACCTCTTTTGGGAGTGTATTTTAAGTGATTTTAAAGTATGGTGCCTTTTGAACTAAATTTAAACGTTATCGACACGTGCCTTCATTTAAACAAAAAAGTACTCCTGTTCACGTTTTTATCTAACCTAAAAACCACCAATTTATCACGCGACTGGAGTAACGTGATTCCACTTTCCTCTGTATATCAAGTGTTTATGACCAAATAACCACTTGACAAAGCAACGAGTTTTCTATCCGTTAACCGATAGTGGTGATAAATAAGTAATTATTTGGTCTTTTAAGCACCATTATCGATTGGATTTTACAGGCTATCCAAGGTTGATGGTAATAATCACGTTACACCGGCTAATCGTCTTATTGTTCTGTCCGTGAATCTCTGGTTGTATTAAATTAGTAATTTTGAGGTGTCTTACACACCTCTTTTGAATGGTTTCAAAGTTACCATAACTTTCTTGGTGATGATCACGTGCAGCCGTGCAGGGGTGTAAATCCCTGGGTGATGAGGGGATGCATCCCCCCCCCCCCCTCTCGCTTGAAGGAGGGGGGGGGGGGTGGCCTGTACAAATATCCCCCCCCTGAGATTACAAAAAAAAGGAATAAGAAGAAAAAAAATGTGATTGTTTCAATTTCAGCATAATGCATGAGAAATGAGTTTTTTGTTTGTATGTATGCATAACTGTATAGCCTACACGTAAACAGTATGTCACGATCATTTAGAGTAGTTGCGCGACGTGCGCGAACAAGCACTTCATAAACTTCAGAATAATTTTTGTTATTTTGCAAGGCATTATTATAGCCCAGACGTAAAAAGTGCATTCATGTACAGTAGATTTCCGCCCCCCCCCCCCCACTCAGTGTTATTTAGGGTATGCGTATGCTCGTTCCCTCCCTTTGAAAGCACCCCCTATCTCAGGACTGCCAACATTTCTGAATCCCCCTTTCGCCGGCTTTTCGCTGGCTTTTCCTGCCTTGGAGACCCCCCCCCCCCCCCCATCCTAAACACTGCTAAATGTACCAACCCCCCCCCCCCCCCAATTTCAGGTGAGCTCTAGTCGATCGAGGGGGACCCGGGATCCCGGGATTTGATCGATTTGTCTATGATATTCAAGATATTTTGTGACCCCCTTTTTACATTTCTCAGGAGTCCAAAGAGAGAGGAAAAAAAAACACCCCCTTTTAAAAGAAATATCCGGGTGAAAAGTATAATACACCCCCTTTTTTTACAATTCTCGGGCCAGATTTTGTCGCGCGAGAAAGTACTCCTTTCCTGGAGATTTTAGGAACGCGCATGCGGTCTCTCCGACCCTGGAGTGGGGAGGGGGGGGGGGGGGAGGGGGGGGGGGGGGAGGGTAGATGAAGACTGAAGTTCCAGACCTGGCGTGTTCAAGACTTACAGTGGCCGTTGGTCTCTTCAATTATTTCAAGGTAAGCCTGTACACATTCTTATTATTTTTAAATTTGAGAAAGGATTCGGCTGAGGAAATTAAAGAATTCATTAGATTGAATTAATAAACACAGTACATGTATCATTATATGAATTCCTGAAACATTTTTTTAAGAGGTGTGAAAACTGTGAACGCGTCTGCTTTCTCTAATAATTTAAGGAAACGTCAAGGCTTCCGCGCTTCGCGCGAGAGGGGGAAACTGAATTCAGATAAATAGGGCTTAATTAGAATCGAAAACGGTGCAATGAATCGTCTTCTTTCTATAATAATTAAATCAAGCGTCTAAGCTTTTCGCGCTTCGCGCGGGAAGGGGGAAACTGAATTCAGGATTAAGAGTCGAGAACAGTACAACGAATTGTCTGCTTTCTCTAATAATTTAATGAAATGTCAAAGCTTCCGCGCTTCGCTCGGGAGAGAGAGGGAGAAATTGAATTCATACAAGGATTAATAGTCGAGCACGGGTCAACTAATTGTCTACTTTCTCTAATAATTTAATGAAACGCAAAAACTTCCGCGCGGGAGGGGGGGGGGGGGGCGGGGGGGGGGGCTGAATTCAGACAAGTATTAACAGTCGAGAACGGTACAGCAAATCGTCTTCTTTTTAAAATAATTTAACGAAACGCCAAAGCTTTCGCGCTTCCCGCGGGAGGGGGGGGGGGGGGGATTCATTCAGACAAGGGTTAACAGTCGAGAACGGTACAATAAATCGTCTTTTTTTCCTAATAATTTAAGGAAACGTCTAAGCTTCCTATCACCCACACCCCCCTAATGAGCGCGCTACGCGCGCTCTTTGAGTGATTCGCCTGCTCCCTAAAATGAGATCCTAGCTCCGCGCCTGCATTAAAATATATAGCTATGATGCTGACTAAGTTGACGAAATAATTCGTATATTTATTTCGTCGAGGAAAATGACCATTGCGCATATGCAAGTACTAAGTATAGTCCGTAGGAAAAACAATTTAGCATTCGGCCCTGGGTATATAGGGTTAAATTTGTAAATATTGGGACATTTAATTTTGTCGGTGATTGGGGGCTAGTTTTGTCGGTAATCGTTGGCCTCTACACCCCCCATTAAAAAGGTCTAGCGACGCCCCTGACCATTATACATCATTTTCTAAGTGATGGAACTCAAAATAAAGAGTTCGCATCTTCCTCACGAAATACTCAATCTTTATGTTACTACTTGAAAGTGTGTCGTCTTATTTCGGCGTTCATTATATTAAAACACTACAGTTTGCAGCTGTCAGTATTTCGAAATATGTTCAATTATTTTACTTTATGGTTGTCAAATTTGGCATGTGCGTGCATGTATGTATGCATGTATAAATTTATGTACATGTGTTTGGGTATGTGTGTGTTTGTTGTTTGTTTGTGTGTGTGCGTGTGTGTGTGTGTGTGTGTTGTGTGTGTTTGTGCGTGCGCGTTCGCGCGCGCTTGCGTAAATTAGTGTGGGCGTGTGCTCGTGCTAGTATGTGATGGCTATCGCCGATCATCCCCCCACTCCTCGGTACGGATTTACGCCCCTGATCACGTGGCTCAAGCTGATCACTGATCTAAGCTGTGAAACCGTAATATTAGGGTGTGAAAAATTAGTAATTATTAGGTGTCTTAAAACACCTTTTTAAATGGTAGTTAAGGTTGCCATAAGTTCCGCGGTAATGATCTCGTGACTCAAACGGATTATTAATCTAAGCTGTGCATCCATGATTTTTAGGTGTGAAAAATTAGTCATTATTGGGTGTCTTAAAATACCTTTTTAAATGGTAGTTAAGGTTGCCATAAGTTCCGCGGTAATGATCTCGTGACTCAAACGGATTATTAATCTAAGCTGTGCATCCATGATTTTTAGGTGTGAAAAATTAGTCATTATTGGGTGTCTTAAAATACCTTTTTAAATGGTAGTTAAGGTTGCCATAAGTTCCGCGGTAATGATCTCGTGACTCAAACGGATTATTAATCTAAGCTGTGCATCCATGATTTTTAGGTGTGAAAAATTAGTCATTATTGGGTGTCTTAAAATACCTTTCTTAATGGTTTCAAAGTTACCATAACTTTCTTGGTGATGATCACGTGGCTAAAATTGATTACGTATCTAAGCTGTAAATCCGTGATATTTAGGTGTGAAAATTAATTATTATTAGGTGTCTTAAAACACCTTCTTAAATGGTAGTCAAGGTTGCCATAAGTTCCGCGGTAATGATCTTGTGACTCAAACGGATTATTAATTTAAGCTGGGCATCCGTGATTTCCAGAAGTGAAAAATTAGTAATTCTTAGGTGTCTGAAAACACTTTTTTTAAATGGTTTCAAAGTTACCTTAACTTTCTTGGTGATGATCACGTGGCTAAAACTGATTACTAATCTGAGCTGTGAATTCGTGATATTTAGGTGTGAACAATGAGTTATTCTTGGGTGTCTTGAGGGTTTCACAGTTACCATTTATTAGGTGGTCTGTCGATGACAGATCACCTATTGATTTCGTTAGAATTTTCTTTCTTTATTTCTTTATTCTTTATTTTTATTTCTTCCGTACACTTTTTTGTGCACACGTTTACTCGAAATCGACATGGTCAATTTCCTTCAAATTTCTGTCAGTCATCAAGCTCTATGATTTCAAGTCTAATCAACTTTTTCAAGGTCATTAGGTTATCGTGACGTCATCCAGGCGCCATTTTGTAAAAATCAGGTCATTATCATATCTCAATAACGAGTCATCAAAAATCAACCATATTTGGTATACATCAACTTCAGGTCAAAGGTCAACTAAAAATGTCAACAAATTCTGCGCACGCACCTCGACGCGCACGTACGCGCGCATCAAATTTGTATAATGCTCCGATTCGTTTAAAATTAATTTTGCATACGTTTTAGGCCATTTTAAGCATTTTGCAAAAAAACGCGCACACGCGCATGTGTGCGCATTTTCGCGCGTACTTGCATTTTACAACGTAGAATCGCCAAATTTTTTCTGTTATCTTATTTGGCACATTTTTTCAAGCATTTTGATACCTTGTTCACCTTTTTCTGACCATTAATAACGGAATGAGCGTCCGTTAAGATACGCATCCGTGCGTGCGAGCTCTTGTAATACATAACATACATGTGCAAAAACATGCCTATACACAATTCATTGTAACTCTTCAGAATGGATAGAAACCCCCAATTTTCTTTCATATTTAGATAGATTATGAGTCGGAGATATGATTTCATGTCTCATTTGACCCTTAATTAACTCATGACGTCATCATAATGGCCTCCGAACTCAAATTTTAATTTGCATATTATGACGTCAGCAGATTTATGGAAAATTGATTGTATCTCTGTAAATATTGATCAATTTTCTTTCAAATTTTGATATGTTCTACCTGAGAATATTCTCTACAAATGCAGTTACAACGATATTTCATTTTGACAATGGTATCATGGCGTATTTTTGCGATTAAAGGAGGCATGTCAATTTTTTACATTTTGCGTGTATTCTCTATGGGACATGACTTTTTCTCAAAACTGGATTCTACATTCTCGTCTTTCGCGAGCAATATCTCCGTCGTTTTATTTTTGTTTACGCTGAGCTTTGAGTATGTTGTAGCTGAGACAATAAGCTATCACAAATGTGTCCTTTATTTTTCGATCAGATGCCGGGATCATGCTCATATTTCACTTACAATGTGGGATTTGAGAATTCCATTTTCCGTTTACGTGTAATCGCTTTGGGAAATGTTTTGGTATATCGGTAATGCACTTGACTTCGGACCTCGAGAACCCTGGTTCGAGTCCAGGCATCTCCAACAATTTTTTTTTCTTCAATTTTTTTTCTTTTTGAATTTTCAATGATCACAAAAATTAAAGACAGACCACCTAAATCGTCCCCATGACGAATTAAATTTCTAGTTTCTATTTCTATTTGCACCAGTTGATAACTGACTGTTGGCATATTCTCATTGCACCAGTTGATAACTGGTCTGTGTGCATATTTCCAGTTGCACCAGTTGATGACTGACTGTTGGCATATTTCCAGTTGAACCAGCTGACACCAATTAATTTGCATATTGGATATGGGGTGCGTGCAGATCTATGTTTTTTAACAATTTATCTGATTTTACAGCATATTTCTTAATTACTGATGATTTAGTTATATGCATTTCATTTCGAAAATACTACAAAAATAAATTACCAGTTAGTAGGACATTTCGCTACTTCGTATACATTACATTGAATTAAACATGAATAGAGGAAACATTAACTATGAACTAAAATAATTTCAATAAAATACAAGTATATGACAAATATTTAATTAATTAAATTATGCAAGTCTACTTATTACCAATGCCTTTACATTATAAATACAGACGTACCAGTATTGATGTGTTGTTGCCGTTCAACTGGTTGGAAGTTTTACCAAATGGTTCTAATGGCTCAGCTAGACCAGTTGAATTCTTACTGGCCTGGATCAACTGGATCATTTAGCCCATTTCAATTTCCAGGGTTACCAGTTGGCATTAACTAGTTCATCAACTGGACCAGTTGCAACTACACTCTTAAAACTGAAATGTTAAATCACAATTTAAAAGGGCCGAGGAGTGACAACTCTTTCAAAATGGTAGATTAACACTTTGAACATGCTGGATCCAACACTATAGGTTGGATCCAGCATGTTCAAAGTGTTAATCTACCATTTTGAAAGAGTTGTCACTCCTCGGCCCTTTTAAATGGTGATTTAACATTTCAGTTTTAAGAGTGTAGCTTTCTCTTCTGGGATGTTTGCACCCACCCCCACCCCACCCCCTCTTATCTCAAACTGTTTCCGGCACGGCTGGACGTAATTAACTCTCTCTCTCTCTATTAAGTGCCATATCGTTTGACTTTGGCGATCTGGCTGTTCCACAACCCTCGGTTCCTAGCCTTTTGTATTAGTACCACTCCCAGTTCTTTCACTCCTTTCTCTTCCAACAATTTCTGCAGACTGTCCATCCAAAGTATCCTCCTTCTTCCCCTACTCGTTCTTCCCACAATTTTCCCTGTCAAAGCAAGATTCTCTAGGCCTTCTTTACGTGTAATGTGACCCATGAACTTCAACTGCCTAATCAACATTATGGAAGATCCAAAACACGATGTTCAGAAACGGGATGAGAAGGTCATTATTTTTGGTACATTTATTGTGTAACATTTGCGTAATTATTGGGTTGAACACGGGTTACAGTAACATATTTCCTCTTCGACGTAAATTTCACGTGAATGAAGAACATGATTCAAGCCCCTATCCTTTGGAATAAATTACCAGCGCATTTTCATAATATTAATTCTCTTGACCAATTCAAGTCCTTGCTGAAAACGCACCTTTTTAATTCATGAATAATATTTTGCAGTTGTGAGTCGGTCAAAGGAGGTGCACACCGTCTTATTTCTTGTTTGTTCGATCTTATGTTTGATCCAATGTTTGACCTCATGTATGTATGTTTGATCTCACTCTTATTTGTATTATTATATATGCATGATTTTAGTCAGAATATGGTGCACTTAGAGACACCAGTATTAAGCGCCTAATAAATATTGTTAATTATTATTATTATTATTATCTCAAGTCAGCCTCGTAATATTCACGTGAATTTCACGCAGATATTTTGACTAAAACTATCACTTACGCTTCACGTATTTCTGTGACTCGATTCTAAAACTTCTACAGAATGTGATAATTTCGTTTATGAAAAAGTTATTTCATAACCAAACAAAAACGGGAGTATTAGGTTTACAAACCATGGTCTCCGAAGTAGGGATAATCACGTTATTATAATGATGATATTGCAGTGACAATTGCGTGATTTAGTGTATGTGTGTTTTAAGTGACCTAGCGCAATAAACGTATTAACACATTTACGTAAATACGTCAGGTGTTTGAAGAACGTATCTCTCCTCAAGTCAATACCTTGATATTGACGTGATTTTCATGTGGTTTTGTAATTAGGTAAGCCACCTGTTATATGGTTATGATACCCAGTTGTACATCGTTATGCAACGCAATGACCTGATCGATGGTATCTCGTCTTTAAAAGATTGCGTGGCAGACCAGAAGGCTTGAGCTAGTAACAATAACACGATGCTCAATGCAAACAAGACTGAGCTCATCCACATTACATCACTATTTAGGAAACGGAACGCGTCTGTTAGCCTTCACGTAGACATACATACATACATATTGGTATTTATTTAGCGTATTTACATGAACATGCTCAAGGCGCTTTACATTTTAAAATACAAACAGAATAGTTATATACTCTCCAAGTGCATTACACTCTAAAAAATAACAATTACAAAGAAAACAAATGAGTTTTTAAATTTCTCTTAAATGATGCGACTGCGGTGCAAGAACGAATGCTTAAAGAGATGGTTTATTGATTTCAAACTTGACTGAATTTGATATCATTGCAATCGAAAAATTACACTGAGTAAAATCATTACATTTGTGTAACTTGTACATTCGAGCGAAATTTATAAAAGTTGATTGAACTTGACGAAAAATCAACCCACTCAACGCCCCCAAAACATCGTAAGTCAGCTGATTTTTTAAGTGACGTCACAATATGAACAGCGGGCCGCTCAGCTGAAATGATTGACGACGGTGCGAGATGCAGTTTGCGTGCGATTCACATGTATTGCATTGACTCTCGAGTACCGTACCCATTTATACCCAACGCTGTTTACCTTCATCAAAATCCCCTGGAAATATGGATATGGAAGAAAACATACTTGAGTATACTCCAGAAGGCTCCTCCATGGCATGGTTTTGGTTCTTAATCTGACGTTAGTCTAGATAAATGGTATATAACTTCCAAAAAGCGAGTGAATATATCGTCGATGTAGCGTTCAAGTTTCCCGTAGCTAGTAGCTGTGCGTGCGTACTCTGTGCATGTACTATGTGTGCAATACACTGACCTCTATATGCGTGCATCACATCTAGCGCAGCTTGCTAGCCAGCCTAGCCCGTAGCCCGGCGCTCGAGCTAGCCGTGAATTGCGAACCGGACTGATCTGTTTCTCTCGGTTTATCAGGTCCTATAACTATACGACTTAATTTATCAAAAATGTAAATTAATCAGCCTAATCACACATTCTTGTAATGAATATCTGGACAATTCTATGTAAATTTGTCGCCTATTTTACTCCAAAAGAGTCGTTAGGTCAGCATGCAAAATGTCCTTTGCCTTCCCAGATCAGATACATACACGCTGAAGTGCCCTCAGAATATGTGATTATTTTCCCGATTTTTATGCTCAAATGTGACGGGAAAAATATAAAAATCAAACAAACATTTGTAGAAAGTATCATTTATTCAGTGTATCTCATTCAAAATGCCAAAAAAAAGGAAATATCACCACTGGCGGTAAATATACAAACAACGTTAACCCACATCTGAAAATTGCAATGGGTATCCAACATTGTCCCGAATGTGTGATGTAGGTTGTTCATATTGTGACCTAATCGTTTCGCATGTAAAATAACGCCGTCAATTCACTTCGTGAGTGGGTTCAGGAAAGGGTAAAAAATTGCATTTAATTTATTCCTCACAACAGTGAGGGCTTCAAAAGTACTTTGCTCATTTTGTTAATGTTCTCAGCAATCTGTAGAGGTGTAATTTGCCCATTTTCCACATTTCAATGAACCATCTCTTTAAAGGGAGACTATTCCAAATAGTGGGACCAGAAAAAAATTATATTTTGTTGACCCTTCTTCGAATTGATGCGGGGGATTTGCAGAAGAAGGGGGTCTGACCTTGAACGTAATGGATATCTTGATTGCTGGATGGGACAAAACAGACTAGAAATGTAGGATGGGATAAGGTTATACATGGATTTATAAACAAATAGTGAAACTTTATACATTATTCTCTTATGAACAGGTAACCAGTGTAGTTGTTTTAACAAGGGAGACACATGATCATATTTTCTTGCATTTGAAATAATACGGGCTGCACGATTCTGGATTCGTTGAAGTCTATCGATATAGTTTACTAGGCTATTGCATTCCCCAATCAAATATAATTTGTAGTGTGACTTTATGCAACTTTGATTGTTTCTTTTTATGAACATGTATGTATTTATCAATGTTTTGCGTTTAAAAGTGATTTTTTTTTGGTATTACTGAATCAGTTATTGTTATTATTGTTGTTTTTGTTTTTTCTCATAAAATAATAATTCATGATAATAACTTTTACAGGGGGGCTTACACCCTACAAGCTCTGCTTTTTAGTTGGCCCTCCTTCCCTTTCAATTTCATCTTTATTTTGTTAATGTATTGTATTGTGCAAATTGATCTATATGTATATAAATATGTGAATATGTTAAAATGTACCATCATTGTAAATATGAACGATTGAAAGAGGAAAAATAAATGAATTGAATTGAATTGAATTGAATTGATATCAGAAATATTTATATTAATCAAGAGGGAATTGGCATTATCAAGACTTCTTAAAACAAGAGAGTGAATAGCATGATGGCATGCCTCATCAGTTAGCATCCTTCTGACCCTAGATATGTTATATAAATGAAAATTTAAAGACTTACATAGTGAAGTAACCTGTTGAGACGGAGCTGTTATCACTGCGACCAATTCTGCAAGAGATCTTGGTGTTATTGTTGATGACTCGTTAGACTTGAGGGAGCACATCCGAAAGGTGGGTCGGGCAGCTAGCTTTGGTGTTTATAGGATTGGGAAAATCCGGAAATACCTTGAGCGCAGGTCTATGAACAACTAACTAATGATCTGGTAACTTACTACTTGGACTATTGTAATAGTTTATTAATCAATTTACCTGCTTGTCATCTGGCCCTACTTAAGCACATACTATAAAATAAGTTCGAATAAGTATTACAATGCCTTCATTATGTCTTTAAAAACTATTGCTATTATTGATATAATGATGTAATATGTTAATTTTTAAGGAATTTACATGTTTTGTTAAATTCGTTAGTAATGTTAGTAATGTTTGATCTTCTTGGTAGTTTAAGTAATGTAAATGTGTTAAGTTATGTTAGTAATATTTGATCT
This sequence comes from Strongylocentrotus droebachiensis, assembly GCA_035222895.1. Taxonomy (NCBI): domain Eukaryota; kingdom Metazoa; phylum Echinodermata; class Echinoidea; order Camarodonta; family Strongylocentrotidae; genus Strongylocentrotus; species Strongylocentrotus droebachiensis. Next base: position 163,079 of record JAVYIG010001716.1, on the reverse strand, counting down.
TCTTGGTAATTTAAGTAATGTTTATGTGTTATGCTACGTTTACACTATGTTCCCGGCGGCCACGGCAACCACGTTTCAGGCCACCGTGGACGAAACGGGATTGACGTGACACAACGCGGGGGACCGTATGGGCAAACGTGACAGGCCGTGACTGCCGTGGATACCGTGTCAGATTTTTAAACTGTCAAAAAATTTGCCACGGCAGTCACGGTGCGGATGAGAAACCTAGTAGGCCGTAATAAACCGGGGTGAACGTAACAAAACGTGACAGTCCGTAATAGGCCGTAACAAAACTTGGGGGTGGTCCGTAGTGGGACGGTTTAAGCGCCCGGCACGCTACGGCGCGTTGCGTTCTACTACGGTCTGACACAACGCGAGGACTCAGAATACCATGATTGCTATTGCTTGGGAGACCTTCTTTCTATACCGCCGGCACAAACGTGCTCCAAAGCTGCCCTGCGTCCACGTTTCATCCGTACAAAGCCTTGACAGAACGTGAAAAACGTGTCAGACCTTGATCAGAACGTGGGAAACGTGAGGGACCCCATCAGAACGTGACGGGCCGGGAGGGAACGTTCTGGCATCCGTGGTAGAACGCGGGCCGAACCGTAGTGCGCCTTGGAGCCTCCGGGACTCAGCATCCCCTTCCCCCCACGGCCCGTCACGGATACCGTGGTAGACCGTGAGAAAACTTGGCAAGACGTAACAAAACTTGAATCCAGAGATAAAATTGGTCTAAATCCCACGGCGCACTACGTTTCGGGCGAACGGGGCTGCCGTGGCCGCCGGGAACATAGTGTAAACGTAGCATAAAGTTATGTTAGTAATATGTTGTTTTCTTGGTAATTTGAGTAACATTAATTCCATTAGTAATATTGATTTTTCTTGAAGCAATTTTGATTTGTGTACAGCGCTTTCAAACTTTTATGTCACAAGCGCTATATTCATTTTTCGTATAATTATTCTGCAAGTAAATATCAAATTAAATTGAATTGGATATTTGGAATTCACACGTTCCTAATACCGGTGGGTGTTACTGGAGATTACGTATTAACACTAGACCTCGGGTGAAATTGACTGTTTTTTATACATTTCCGGGGTCTGTTATGTTTAGGTTCTACACTATACAAGAAATTCACTTCATTTTCAACCATATGTGAATAAGGAGTCGACTCACCATCTAATGCTATAACCCATGGATAATCTACCTCTCACAACGTGCTACTCACAAGGGTGAGAGGGAAAAGTTAATACGATATTGCTTGTGCGACAAATAGGAAAGACGTTCCTAATTTGTTGCATTTGTACACATTAATTCTATAGAGGTAATATCATTTATTAATAAAGGTCATTGCCTCTACGTTATATCGCCGGAGCAACCACTGCCGTAGTGCGAAATAGATTTGTCCATGACTCCCAGTGACCAATCAGTCCAAGAACTAAAGACATGGTGTTGCGAATCAAATATGAAACTAAACCCAAGCACATGTCATTGTCTCCAAGAGTCCTTCAGCAAGAATCCAGCAAGGTTAGAGCCCATCATTATTTCTTGTCAACCCGTTCACAATGTGTGAAGACGCAATTTTGTTAGGGGTAACAATTCAAAGTAACCTCAAATGGAACTTTCACATTGACAACATTGTGTCAAAGGCCAATCGCAAAATGTACATAATCCGTACTCTGAAGACATTTGGCCTATCAAAAGTGAATCTTTTCACAGTATTCCAATCTTACATCTTGCCAATACTAGAGTACTGAGCACTCTCAATCAAAATAATTGAAAGTATCCAAAGAAGATCACTACGCATTATCCTCGGCCGGGATTTTGCCACTCCATGAGCGCCGTGACCGTCTGTGTTTGAAATTTCCCATCTCGCTCGAAAACAACTTTCCACATTTCACAGAGACACATCTAAACTCAGAGCATTAAGATTCAGAGAAACATACAGACCGATACAGTACCGCATGGAGCGCTACACGAAATATACACTCCTTTTCTTGATTTTGATTTGATTTTGATTTTGAATTTATTTATTTCTGTTTGATTTTCTTTTTCTTTTGTATTTTTACAAATATATAACAAACAAACATTGCAAATTTACACATGACAACAGAATATATGTAGAATAAAGTAAGGCTGGCTGTATCTAATCGAAAACATTAAACAGGAGGGTTGACAAAGTAAAGCAAAGCTTGATAGTATGACTACCCTCAAAGGATACATAATAATACAAATATGAAGGAATCAAAAATTGGTAAAAGGGGAAAAACACAGAAAAAAGAAGAAAAAAGAAAGAGGGGATGCACATAAGATTCACAGATGTACGTGGTAGTTGGATTTTAATTTGTTATATAAAGATAAAAAAAGAAGATGCAAATTTGAATATTGAGTGGCTAACTTGGGATATAGTAGAATGAGAAGACTCGCGAGGTTCGGACAATAAGAATGTGAATGTGAGATCAGCCAGCTGATTTTAAACCTGGGCCTGCGAGTCGGAGCCTTGAAATGTTTGTATACAAGACAGTGTTTATTCAGTATCCCAAGTAGACCACTCTTTATTCATACGTTTATTAATACCAGCCTTACCAGGTCATGGAAGGTTATAATCAACGTTTCCATGAATGGAAGCAAAAAATGTAAAGAGTACTGAAAATTATAGAGTTTTTTAACGACGGGTAAACGAGGAGAACTTATTTTGTTGGCGGATTTAAAGATAATGAGCAATAAGAAAGGCTTAGTAAGGCTTTTGAACAGTAAATAAAATTATTCTACTTTTATTAGTAATTCGTATGTTATTTTTCTTCATAATTTTACAAGACAATGTTCTACCCTGCGTGGCTATACTTGATGAATAGTTGCTTCTTTTCTCCACCACTTATGTTATATCAATCTCTGGGAATGCATGATTCTTTTTTTTAAACCTTTTCTTTGTCAACTTTCTAATTCTGTGAAGTAGCTTTTGCTGAAATGTTCTTTTAATTGTTCAAATTTAAATTATCAAAATTCTGCTGTGCAATATTATTTAGTTTAAACAGAGCATTTATTATCTTTATTTTATAATATATACATATTCAACGATGAAAATAATTTGATGTCATGATTACATTAGTCGATATATTGAACATTTCCTAAATCATTGATTTGTTTTGTTTAAATTACTTTCAGCTGGTTTCTATTGTAATGAAATTCCCATGGTCTCCTATTTCTAGATTAATTTTAAGTGTCATTTTAAATTTGCAATTTGTATAGACTTTTTCTGTCATTGTATCTTTTTTGGATCCTTTTTTGTTCCCTCTCTTTGTAATTTGTATATGTGAATTCAATATCGATTCAACCTTAAAGGTTGCGACCATTGAATAAAATAATTCTTGAGTCTTGAATCTTGATTGAGGATGGGGGATTGTGATGCATTTGGTCCGATTGTTATATATACGCCAACAAAATAATCAGTTTTTCGGGCCGAATTCGATTACTGATATAGTTTGGACTGTTTCTATGCAATAAGATTACTTTGATACATTTCGTTATGTATTCCTTATAATCCATTAATAACCATATATGACATTTATATGTATTATCTACGTTTATAGATGTTCGAGACTTTTATCTCATTGCATGACACACAAACGGTATTCTTGCTTCGTCGGGATTCATTTAATATAAATATGTGCCTCCAGTTTAATTTCTTACATTACAAATATTAATAGCTAGGTATCATCGCGACTGATCAAAAAATATTTGTGTAAAATAACTTCAATTTTCAGTTTTACGGGCATTTAATCTGATTATGTCCTTTAGAGTAATACAAAAATCAGTTATCATTTTTGTTTTGGGGTTAAAATTTGTCAGGGACGCTGGGACTGCTGTTTTCTCCCTGTATGCCAAGTGCAGACAACTATTATTAAGAAATTACGCAACCTATAAAGTCTAGTTGTGATGTTGTTATTAAACAAGAAACATCAGCTTTCACCGTTTAAAATTATAACATATGCATTAGCTAAAAAAGAATATACCACTTTGTTCCAGGCGATGTAACAATCGTTCGTTATTTCAAAATTATTAATCATTGAAGAGACAAACCCTTGAGAAGTTATGACATCATTAGCTGTGATGAAATTGTTTTGTTTTGTTTTGTTCAGGTCACTAATAAAACTTGTGGGTTCGGACAAAATGAGAAGAGTCTGCCTCAAGACGCTGAAGGTGAAGTAGGAATTCAGGAACGGAAAATGTAAGTTTGTTTTGTTATCAATAATATAAGAACAAGCAAAGCGTAGCCCGTGGTTGTGGTAAACCACGAAATATTTGTTATTAATGGTCATTAAAAGTTGTATTCGGGAAATAACACTAGCGTAAATCATATAGCTAGTGTATCTGTCAGTGAATAAATAAAAAGAGGTTAAAGTGAGGCTTAAAGGACCCATGACATTGAAACACAAGTGTATTCATGTTGGTGTGCAGTCCTGCAAAAATCTCATATTTTGATATGTTAACTTCTGAATTTGTTTGAAGAGATTTTAAAATATTTTTTTAAATATTTGTTTTTCAAACTTGCTAAGCTCCACCTCAAAAACCTCCAGATCTCATTCGATTTGTGACATCATCTGTGACTCATCAATAAGCTAACTTGAGAAAGTGGTATGTATCTTTGCCGAAGTCGACCACCTGTTACAATACGTAATACAATAGCAACATACAAGTTGATATGTCAGACATGCTGTAGCATCACCAGGAAAACAAAGGCAATAATGAGGTATTGTACATATGTATGGAAGCATGCAATTTTATTATGAACGTGTGCTAAGCTGGGGGAAATTACATACCATTGTCCATTCTAGAATATTACTTTAGTCTGACATGTCTGACATAGCAACTTACATGTTGCTATTGTTTGTTGCATTGTAACAGGTGGTCAACTTTGGCAAAGCTACATGCCACTTTCTCAAGTTACACTATGAATATGACTGACAAAGAAAGCGGACAAAATATACAGTTCCTCAGGTAGACAAAGGAATATCCCTTCACTGCTATTATGTAAAAATGTGTAGAACAGGTGCCACATGCATATTCACCTGTTCTACACATCAGTTGTTTCATTGCAAGCTCCACTTCTGATCTTAATGGAGGGGGCTCCATTTCATCACTTTCTTCCCACTGAGTGTCAACTTGTTCATGTGCAGCAAACAGCTTGGTACTATACTGCACCCATGTTTCCTTGATGTCTTCATTCTCCGTCAGTGTTTTGCAATTTTCATCATTGATTACATCCAGTCTTGGGATGCCTTGGAGTTGTTTTTGTGACGCTCTAGATCTTCACACTTCCCCTCGATGTAATTCCTTTTGTCCTCCTTCACACTACTTGTAACCGCCTTATTGAGATTCGTCCATTCTCCTCTATTGCATTTTGCTTTTGCCCTCTTCCCGGCTCCCCCCCCCCCCCCCACTCAGGATTCGAAATGACCGCATGCGTGTTGCCAAAATGTCCTTTTCGTAACAAAAGAAAAAGGTCGACCCGTATTGACTTTACACACCGGACTTTTGCTGAAAAAGGGGGGGGGGGTGCTGAAAAAGGCTCGTATACAAAAGAAAAAGGTCGAGCCGTATTGACTTTACACACCGGACTTTTGCTGAAAAGGGGGGGGGGGGGGGTCGGTTGGAACACGCATATGCGTACCCTAAATAACACTGAGTGGGGGGCCGGGGCCCTCTTTCTGTCATCAGCAATGTCGAAAGTCTGATTTGAGATCCATGGTTGTTTCCGCTTCCTTTTCTTTGGGATGTGATTTTTGCTGCATTTTCAACTGTTTCTTTCATGTCTTCCCACAGCTCATTTGGTGTTTGCTCTGCTTCATCGTTTCTCACCAGCAGCTCAAACTTTTTCTTCACTTCCACTGAGAATTGAGAAGAGATGTTTTCAACATCATACCATGTGGGAGCTGAATCACATTTCTTAGATTTCAGTCTAATGCTATGGTCACATTACCCAAAAGTAGCCTGCTCGGCGGCCGAGCGGCGAGTTTTTAATCAATTCTGCCCGGCGGCTGCCCGGCTACCGAGCGGCGGCCGCCCAGGCACGGCTCGTTTTAAGGGCATCGCTCGGTCGCCGCTGAAGTTTTAGCGCGGAGTTAAAATTTGGGCGGCGCCTGCTCACTTTTCACTCGCCGCCCAAAATACTCTCGGTGCCTGGGCGGTCGCCGCCCGGGCACCGACCTAATCGCTGGGCGATGCCTAATTCCAGCAGCGACCGAGCAGGCTACTGATCGGTCGGTTGCTGCTCTGATTTGTGACCATAGCTTTAGTCTCAGTTTAGCCACAAGCAACTGATGATCGCTACCACAGTCCGCACCTGGTATTGTCATGACGTTCTGTAGTGAAGTCCGCCACCTCTTCTTGACCATGATTTAATAGTCTATCTGGTTTCTGGCTCTGTCTCCCGGACTCATCCACGTCCACAGTCTTCTGGGATGATGCTCAAACCACGTGTTACCAATGATGAAGCTGTTTGCTACACAAAATTCTTCCAGTCGATCTCCTCTTTTATTTCTGATGCCAAGACCATAATTGCCAATGTACTCAGATTTTCTCCTCGTTTTACCAATCTTGGCATTCCAGTCACCCAATATTTTGAGGAAATCTTTCCTAGGAATGCTGTCTACGACATCTTGTACCATCTCATGGAAATCAGTGATTTTTTCATCCGGTGCATCTGCTGTTGGTGCATAATCCTGAATTATGGAGATATTAAATAGGATGCCCTTGTAATCTCACAGTCATAATTCTCTCGTTGATCGGGTTGAATTCCAAAACACATTTAGCTGTAGCCTTCTCTATGATTAAATTGCTTCCTTCCACTTTCTTTACCTGAAAAAATGACTTTATTTCCTTCGTCCGATGTAAATCTGCCTTGTCCAAGCCACCATGATACAGATATTCCCCAAACTTTAATATCATTTATAGCCTTCTCCTTCTCCACCATTTCCACCTTCCCATCTTACATACCACCCACGTTCCACGTGGCTACATTGATTGGTTTCCTTAGAGGGGTACTGTTCCTTTCCATCATGGGACCTTCAAGAAAAGAACTTCCTGCAAGAGGCTTTGATCCTGATCCGTCATCACCCGCAAGCGTACTACGAGCAGTACCTCTCTCTTCCGCAGTAGCTCTTGACGTATCTTCCGGCCTGCGGGTACCACCTTCCGATAACCACTTGATTTGTTGATTTTGTACTCTCATGATGACAAATGCGACCAATTAATAATGGTGGGCGGCCAGATCCTTCCATCGCAGTACAGAAGCCAGAAGCATTACTGCGGACCTGCCATCTGCTCCCCTGTAGCCACCGTTGTTCAAGGTTTGGATCCTCCGCCAACTACAGGTACTGCATCGCTGCTGCCCGGTGCAGGACAAGGTTTATTTGAAGGCGACCCAACCCGCCTTGTCATGTTCTCGTCATAGGGTTATGAGAGTTTTTCTAGAGCTAACAGCGTCACCTATTAGCTCCTCTCCTCTGGTAAGAACACCGGGATCAGACTAGCACCCCGCTGGAACCCAGCCAGTATTTATTTTCATGACAGAATCAGATTATAATCAATTGTTTACATTCTAGTCTCTTTCTCATGGAATGGCACTCGAACAAGTAAAAATCAAATAATGTTAAAGGTATTAAAAGTTTGAATTCTAGACTCCATAACATCCCTTAAAATACAACGATATATGATTTTGTTATAGGGCCAAGGAAACCAGAATACCGCTGATCTCATCAGTGCAAAACATACGATCACAGCAGACATTAGCTGTCTTGAATACTGAACACAGAGAAGCGCACGAAGAGCATACAGATGGAGGAATTAGTGGACCGTTTAATACGCCTACATCACTACAACCTGATACAGCTATAGAGGGTCGACATCCAGATCCGTCACATGACACGCCTGTGCTCCACGTTACCAACAAATTTGCTGAACCCAAGGAAATATTAGAGACGTTGGATGCAAAGTTTAACAGTCTACGGGTTAACAAATCTCCGAGTGATGCAAATGCCAAACTAGAGCTACCATTCAACCCTGACAACGACCAGATGGATAAGGAAGGATACACGTCACTCTACAAGGCAGCTTTAGAAGGTATTCTCGAAAGTGTTGGTGATATAATTTCACGGGGAGCAAACCCAAATAAACCAAGTAAGGGTGGACTCCGTCCTCTTCATGCAGCAGCTCATGAAGGACATGCACACATCGTTGCCCTTCTCCTCCTTCAAGGAGCAGACGTGAATGTCGGATGTGACTTGGGTCAGACTCCTCTTCACAAGGCAGCATCCAGTGGCTATACTGGTATCGTAAATGGTCTCATAGCAGGAGGAGCTAATGCGAACAAGAAAGACAACACCGGGTGGACTCCATTCAATGCTGCCGTTCATTATGGCCATCTAGAAGCCGTCAAATGTCTTTTGACGAAAGGTGCGAAGCAGAACATATATGACAAAATGTCCCCACTCTATGCCGCAGCTAGATTCGGCCGCCTAGAAGTCGTCAAAATCTTCATATCCAATGGCGCTGATGTGAACGCGCAAGATGACGAAGGGAAGATTCCTCTCCACGGTGCAGCTATTAACGGTAACATAGAAATCATGGAATATCTCATTCAGCAAGGATCTGATCTGAACAAGAAAGATTCCACTGGTTGGACACCATTTAATGCTGCCGTTCAATATGGCCACCTAGAAGCTGTCAAATGTCTCATGACTAAAGGAGTGAAGCAGAACAGATATGCCGATATGAACCCATTGTATGCAGCAGCAATATTTGGCCATCTTGATCTTGTCAAATACCTCATTACAAAAGGAGCTGATGTAAACCAAGAAGATGAAAACGGGAAGATTCCTCTCCATGGTGCAGCTCTTAAAGGTGACATAGAAATCATGGAATATCTCATTCAGCAAGGATCTGATCTGAACAAGAAAGATACCACTGGTTGGACACCAATCAATGCTGCCGTTCAATATGGCCACCTAGAAGCTGTCAAATGTTTCATGACTAAAAGAGCGAAGCAGAACAGATATGCCGATATGACCCAATTGTATGCAGCAGCAGTATTTGGCCATCTTGATCTTGTCAAATACCTCATTACGAAAGGAGCTGATGTAAACCAAGAAGATGAAAACGGGAAGATTCCTCTCCATGGTGCAGCTCTTAAAGGTGACATAGAAATCATGGAATATCTCATTCAGCAAGGATCTGATCTGAACAAGAAAGATACCACTGGTTGGACACCATTAAATGCTGCCGTTCAATATGGCCACCTAGAAGCTGTCAAATGTCTCATGACTAAAGGAGCGAAGCAGAACAGATATGCCGATATGACCCCATTGTATGCAGCAGCAGTATTTGGCCATCTTGATCTTGTCAAATACCTCATTACAAAAGGAGTTGATGTAAACCAAGAAGATGAAAACGGGAAGATTCCTCTCCATGGTGCAGCTCTTAAAGGTGACATAGAAATCATGAAATATCTCATTCAGCAAGGATCTGATGTGAACAAAGGCTACGTCAAGGGTAGGACTCCATACAATATTGCCGTCCAATATGGCAATGTAGAAGCTGTCAAATATCTCATTACCGAAGGAGCGAAGCGGAACAGATATGCTAGTACGACCCCACTCTATGCTGCAGCAAAAGTCGGTAATTTAGACCTTGTCAAATACTTCATTTCAAAAGGAGCTGATGTGAACGAAGAACATGATGAAGGGATGATTCCTCTCCATGGTGCAGCTTGTAATGGCCACATTAAAGTAATGGAATATCTCATTCAGCAAGGATCTGATGTGAACACAAAATACGACACTGGGCAGACTCCATTCAATGCTGCCGTACAATATGGCCATCTGGAAGCCGTCAAATACCTCGAGACTAAAGGAGCGAAGCAAAACAGATATGCCGATATGACCCCATTGCATGCCGCAGCAGTATTCGGCCATCTTGATCTTGTCATATACTTCATTTCAAAAGGGGCTGATGTAAACCAAGAAGATGAAAAAGGGAAGATTCCTCTCCATGGTGCAGCTTGTAAAGGCCACATAGAAGTCTTGGAATATCTAATACAGCAAGGGTCTGATGTCAACAAGAAAGATGCTGAGGGTTCGACACCACTTAATGCTGCTGTTCAAGGGGGCCACGTTGAAGCCGTAAAATATCTCATGACTGAAGGAGCAAAGCTAAACAGATATGCTGGTATGACCCCACTCTATGCCGCTGCATATCTTGGTCATTTAGCCATCGTCAAATTCTTCATATCAATTGGTGCTGATGTGAACGAAAAAGATGACAAAGGGAATATTCCTCTCCATGGTGCGGCATTGGGAGACCACATTAAGGTCATGGAATATCTCATTCAACAATGTTCTGATGTGAACAAAAAATACAACACTGGGAAGAATCCATTCAATGCTGCCGTACAATATGGCCATCTGGAAGCCGTCAAATACCTCGAGACTAAAGGAGCGAAGCAAAACAGATATGCCGATATGACCCCATTGCATGCCGCAGCAGTATTCGGCCATCTTGATCTTGTCATATACTTCATTTCAAAAGGAGCTGATGTAAACCAAGAAGATGAAAACGGGAAGATTCCTCTCCATGGTGCAGCTTCTGGAGGACACATAGAAGTCATGGAATATCTCATTCAACAAGGTTCTGATGCCAACAAGAATGATTGCAGAGGTTGGACGCCATTACATGCTGCAAGCAAAAATGGTCATTTGGAAGGGGTCAAACTTCTCATGGCGAAGGGAGCTAAGATTACCAGGTTGCACGGAATGTCTCCGCTTTACATCGCAACACAGTATGACCATGTTGATGTGGTAAACTTCCTAGTCTCCAGTGGATGTGATGTGAACGAAAGAAATGAATGCGGTAAGTCCTCTCTTCATGCAGCATGTTATAATGGCAACATGGATATCGTGAAATTACTCGTTCACCACAACGCTAATGTTAATGAACAAGATAATGATGGATGGACACCACTAGAAGCAGCTGCACAAGAAGGACACCAAGACATAGTCGAGTACCTCGCATTGAATGGAGCAGGCATGCACGTGAGGGATGTAGATGGTTTGACGCCGATCCGAGCAGCAGCAAACACAACCAATCCACATGCAATAGAAGGTATCTCACCTTTTAGAGGTGACCCGGAAGAGGAAGAAACAGGAGGTCCACGATCCGGAGGCCACCAGAATCTCATCACAAGTGGATATGTCACGGCGACAATGAAGGATGCAGACACGCAGTCACGTACAGGACGGTTTGCATCTCAGGTAGACAATGCAGAGGGGAGGAATGACTGCATTCAAACTGATAATGCGAATAGAGGAGACGACGAACTCTCCTTGAAGAATCTTCCCACAGGGACCCATGATTATGAAGAAAGTGGCAGAGAAGAACACAATCCTTTCATCCATGCTAAGCTGAAATATCCTGAAAAAGGTGAACAAGATCCAATGCTAGATCAGATTGAAGCAATGAAGTGCCCCGTGACCACAAATGGCGCGGACGGTTCTTCCCCGCATGGATCTCAGACGTGGCAATACAGCGGATCCGATCCTCCCTATCTACAAACCATGAGGAATGACGGTCATCCCTCTGAGGGACCGGAATCCAGTTGTCACTCACTAATTGACGAAAACAGGGAAATAAGAGTGAGTGGTTACATTTTTTAAAAAGTTTTCTCTATACAAATTATATGCCATATATTTGATTGAAACTTTGGATAGAAAAGATAATGGAAAATACAGATAATAATAATAATAATAATAATAATAACTTTTATTTACCCAGGGTAGCCACTTCAGTTATGAAACTGTTCTTCCAGCGGGCCCTGCATAACATAATATGTTATTACTACCCTTCTCCAATCTAATATGCTGAGCGCCAGCTAGAAGGCAGAAGGTCCCATTGTTATAAGTCTTTGGTATGACTCGGCCGGGGTTCGAACCCACGACCTCCCGTTCATGAGGCGGGCGCTCTAACGACACTGAGCCACCATGCCCGGTTATGTTTGGAAGCAACCATTCAGCCAATTCTAAAATCATCATAGAAATGAAAAACATAGCTTCGTAGAAGGCAAAATTAATGACCTTATGTACATAGCTCAACGGTAAAGATTCCGTAATATGTTTTGCTTCAAACACACCTATGGTCAGTTATTTTTGTTGTAAGAAATAATAACGTATTCATTCTATGCATGAATTTTGAATTTCGTCTTTCTCGTTGTTTTGTCTCATTCATCGAGCACCCGTGCCGACCAAAACTAATTGTCGCTATTCTGTCTTCTTAGATCATATCATTTCACAGCATTCTAATATGACATTTTCTATGATGTAATTGATTTTCCCTTCAGGAATCTTCTGCACTGATGAATGCTGGAAATGATCTACCAATCAAAGAACCATCAGAGATTGAGAGGTACTAGTCACTTTCCGTTTCTTTTATTATGAGGAAACCATGTTATTCGTAGAACGAGACGTATTTAGTGCATATATTTCGCTCCACACGTATTTGCATCATTAAAAAAACAGTTTTTTTTCTTCATGTTTATTGATATTGAGAATTATTTTGGATATTCTTCATAATGTATATGAATAATCGTTTATGAAAAAAAAACATTTTGTACGTAAACTGCAGGAATAGAGCACTTTCAGATTTATTACCTGCCTGGACTTGATCCTTAAGATCCTCTGAAGCAAGACCTGATGCGGTACACAGGGTATTGTTGGGGTCAATATTTTAAATCTAAGTATTGTTCATTTGCCATATGTGGGCTTTCTCCGATGTACATGTACGTCTATTTTTCAACAGTCATACATACATTTCTATATTTCAGAGATTTTAGTGACCCAATTCGATTGGCTTTGTTTACATCAGCTAACTTAATTCTACAATTAAATTCAACAGCTCCCCTAAACACCCACCAGATGTCGTTCACCAAAAGTTGTATGACCGAAACCCTGTCTCCAGCCGAGGAACCTCCTCAAACCCAGTTCGGAAAATCAGGGTAAGAGAGAATTATTGCTCCCATTTATTATTTATCAACACATTGCTTTGGAAGTTATGAAATAGAATAACAAGCTTAAGATAAAAATGGATTATCATTCTGCATCTGTGCAAAAACAAAACGTATATGAGAACACTACCAGAATATCAGTAGTGTTAATGGTGAATGGAATGAAATGAGTAACCTCTACGATTTGTACAAGAAGGCGTTTATTATCAATTCAGGTTTTTACTGCCTCGATATATTTGCTATTCGTTTTCAGGGGGTTAGGAATTAATATAATTTAATATTTCTCATATATTGAAAAGTGTCACTTGATTCTTTGTGGAGCATTGAATGCCAGCATTGAATGGTGTCCCCTCTTCCCCCCCCCCCCCGCAATTGTTATTTTTCACATCGGTTGCTTGCTGATTGAAATATTCCGTAACTTTTGTACAATTTCATCGACGTTCTTTTTCAAATTCATACCCTTTTGAATTAGACCAAACGTCATAAATCGGTTTACCGGTGTTCTTCAATCCTGGTCCTCGTACAAACTTTGCTGCAGATGATCATCGCTTTGGCCATCATTCTTGCAGAAAGTCCAATTCTCGTAACAGGCAGTAAAAGCATCGAACGGGTAACACTACAAGCAGGTAAACATGGTGTGGTCTCATTCCTTTTCCCACGGTCACCTCGTGACACATCGCAGATTGTTCCATATTACACACTTGGATTTCAATCAGAGCCTCTTCCATTCTGCATTAATGGACAAAATGATATTGCGGGCTTCAAAAATCCATCCCAGTTGCAAAGATTTAGCACCTCGTTTACAGATTTAGATGCCTCTCCTTGTGTGAATCTGATGATAGATAACGTTGATACTCTAGACGAGGATGGGTACGTATTAACGGTTGTCTGGCATAGTTTTGAGAACGTTTGGAATGAAGCTGTAAAGAAGGAAATTGTTGTACAAGATCCACCCGGACCTGCAAAATGCTTTATCACCTTAAGTGGAAATAGTGATTATCCTTATGAAATACAGTGTGAAGCCATCACTGGAAGCGTTACAACCACACTATCATGTTACCAGCATGATCAGAGGATTGACGTCACGGGTGATATTACAGATAACGGGCTAATTACTAGAGGTATATTCTGGCTACACGATTACACTCATTTTTCTTGTTGCTCACATGATGTAACATTACATGTGAATGAAACAACGTGCAATGACTTCGAGTGGCCACCTATCAGAGAAACTACAAGACAGATTGTTAATACTGTACCTTCATCGGTTACCACTCCCACACCCCAAACAGAATCTCACATAGAGTCAGGGGCTTGTAGGCAATTCATGCTACCTTCTCTGTGGCACTTCACATACCTGTTCGTATACATCCTCGCCTTTCTTACATTGCACTAAACACAAAGTCTTCATATGTGATATCGCTTTCTTGTTTAAAAGATAGTGTAATACTTACAAATAAATGCAAAACAAATATCATCGTTCGAATTCGAATGTCTTTAATGTATATAATGTTCACAGTTTTTTTTACTATTTCACATTCGTTTTTAAAAATCTTGCATTAATGTTTTTATTTGAAAGAAAATATCAAAATGCTCTACTTTTCAATTCGTTGTTATGTGAATGTATGCTTAGTTTAATAGTCTATAGTCTGCTATATTTCAATAATTGAGGGAAGATCTTTATTAATCGATGACATTCTCTTTTATCACCATGTCGATTTGACATAGACTATACAAGTAGTTTGCCATCACCCAGCCATGTTTGATCCCAATTTTAGAATGAAATTGAACTAAGGGGTTTATACAAGTTACTCCTAGGATCAACATGCTCACAAGGAACATTACTCTCAAGGTCTACGATACCCATGTTGCCAGATGTGTTCTCATCACCAATCATGTAAATGTTAATTAGGAGTATGATTTCATTTTTTAGATTTTATTTTTTGCATTTTTCAATTTCATGTTGAGCCGGGTGTTACATTCTGAGGTTGAATAAGTTGATATAGAATAGTGAATGCGTTAATGCAGAGTGAGCGCCTTTCTAGCTTCAAATAGGCGATTTATAGTTATTTATCGCTGTATCAATAAAGGTATTGAGTTTGGTAATGTACCGCATTATGTACAAAATCTTGGTTTCTAACTTATACATTTATTCATGAATTGGCAATAATTTATCTGCCAGACCTAATCCAGGAATAAAACCCCTCATGCAATCTACGGTAATCTTCACAACTAAACCTCGTATCTACTTCGATGTCAAATCTTTGTTATAGTAATCGCTCTTTTTGCAAAGATTCTGCTGAACTTTGGAACAAACTACATTTACATGTCAAAAACTGTCAGACTGTCAACCAATTCAAAACTTGTCTTAAGACATAATTATTCAAATTTGCTTTTGATGATTAACTTACTCTGTTCATATTGATGTATATGTCATATGTATTGTAATTTGTGGGATTGTTTGTTATGTTTTGTTTTGTTTATAATGGAATTGTTTATCATTGTATTTTGCTTGACATAGCGCTTAGATACTTCGGTGGAAAGCGCTTGATAAGCACCGTTCTTCTTATTATTATTCTCATGGAAGTAAGAAATGTTCAACAGGGACGCATGTTCCATTGTCGAAGTCATAGTTCATGTATATGTTGTAGTGCACGGAAAGACTTGTTGCTTGATCAATTAACTTCTAAAAATATTTTACATTTATGTCTACACTTCCTAATGTTTTTTATATTGATATATTCAGAACGACTCGCATTGATATTAACGCGTGTATTATATTATTTAAGGCAACTCCCAACACAAGCCACGCACGATAGATAATTGTGCTTCATTTCAGAATATGATGTAATGTTAGCAACTTACTGCATGATGTTATGGTAGTGTCTATCACATGTACGTTTCATAATCTGTGAATTCTTTAATCCCAGAGCTGGAATAAGTTATACAATGAAAAATTGGAACACTATAACCACGTGAACATTACAAGTGTCTTTGGATTTTCTTTGTAAATATGTACAAATGTAAACGTGATTTTAAAAACATGCTTTGCACTCGTTTAACATTTGTTTTTGTGTGTATGCTGGAATTCAAGTGCACTAATTCAAATTTGTATATACACCGCAATTTAACTATAACATCTTCATTATGAAACTCATTGTGGATATACGATATGCATTTTGCATTTTATTTTACCCAAAAAACAACACAAACTTTACGTAACATATATTGCTCAACGCAATTCATTGATTTATTTTTAGGCTTTATATTGTAAATAAGTTTCATTTTCATATTGCAAATATGTGTTAGTTTTGAAGAGAAAAATGTGCGAGTTTTATATTGAAATATTGCATTTACACTACATGAAGTTCGGGGCACGCGTGCTTCGATTTTCGAAGCCTTATGGAGGAATGACGTGATAAAAATTGAGTTTTAAAAATGTGCATCAGTGGCCAATCTTGTTTCACTGCTGTCCTGTAAAAGATATCGAATATTTAACAATTTGATCTTATTCAGAAAATACAATATTTTTGTGTCATTGTACCACAAATATGGCTATTTTTGCCGAAAAGATATGGATCAGATTAGAACCAATTGCTACAATAATGCAGATAATGATTGTTCTTCATTTAATGAAAGAAGATTGTTTCCCACCTCTGTCGTGTGACTTTTGAGGAACACATATGTATTGTGCACTTAGTTTTTAAATGCTTGAAAACCTGCGCCTTCTCGCATTTTTCTATAAAGAATTTATCTAAACCATGATAATGAAATGATTATATACCCATGTAGGAAATATTATATTGTTTTACAGTGATGTGATTTGTTGTAGTATGAACAAATCTATATAAACAGGGCACAAATATCACAAGTGTATATATAATACTAGACAGAATGCGGCAAGTGAAACAGATAACAAATCAACGCATACATGTATGTATATGCAATCCAGTCTGTTTAATAGCGTCTTTGTAGAAGTTTATTGGCCTCACTTTGCATGATGAGGAAATGGTAAGAGTAATAAAGAACCTCTTCACGTATTGTTAATCGTATGATATGGAATATGGAAGGATTATTAATGGTAATCAGTGGTAGTCATTAATGGTATATTTTATTCTGTAAGATATTGTATATTAATAGTTCACATGAATTGATAATAAATTGTAATGATATCGTTGCCCATATTTTGCATGTTTGCAGCATATCTTCTGTATTTGTACAGAAGAGTATAATATGCATTTGGTACAGTAATCTACGAATCTCATTGTAAATTCTTTTAAAAAGATCGTCGTGTATAATAACAGAACATTTGTGCGTATTTTGATGAACGTAAACGAAAGTTTCAAGTCTTATTAACGAAATTATCACTGTTGTATATTTATATCATTTATTATTTCACTCAATATCATAATCATGATAATAAAAGACCAACCTCTTTTGTATTGGGTTTAGAGTAAACGCTTAGATTGTGCACCTTATCAAATTATATTTGACATTCATACCGACATATTTGCTCATTTTACAACAGGATGTTGGTCACAAATGGTCTAATATTGGTATTTAAGAATAGCAGTAAAACTTTTGAAGACCGTTTATTTCGCTTTATATATTTATGCTCGTGAAATAATGATGCGAAAACAACATCAAAAGACCTGCCATAAAGAGCAGTCACACACTAAAAACAATAATTGAATATTTCACACAATTATGTATATACATATCCTGGTTTATGGCTATTCAATATATGTACCCATATATAATTTACAGTAATACAATGAATGTAACAATGGTACATGCATGTATCAAAGAGTAAATTCCTAAACAATTTGATAATTTTGAAAGTTATCTTCCTTTGTAAATAACTTTATCACTATACAATATATTGGATTGGATTGGATTGGTTTGGTTTATTGAGAAATTACATCAAACAAGCAGCTCGCAGGCTGAAAATGTTCAATTTACAAACAAGTTAAAAATATAGGGAGATATAAACATATACAAAACTAAAATACATATTGTAAGTCATTGTAAGATGAAATCGAAATTGCAAAACAAAGTTATACGTGTAATGTAATAATATACTTTCATGTTGAAAGACCGTTTATTTCGCTTTATATATTTATGCTCGTGAAATAATGATGCGAAAACAACATCAAAAGACCTGCCATAAAGAGCAGTCACACACTAAAAACAATAATTGAATATTTCACACAATTATGTATATACATATCCTGGTTTATGGCTATTCAATATATGTACCCATATATAATTTACAGTAATACAATGAATGTAACAATGGTACATGCATGTATCAAAGAGTAAATTCCTAAACAATTTGATAATTTTGAAAGTTATCTTCCTTTGTAAATAACTTTATCACTATACAATATATTGGATTGGATTGGATTGGTTTGGTTTATTGAGAAATTACATCAAACAAGCAGCTCGCAGGCTGAAAATGTTCAATTTACAAACAAGTTAAAAATATAGGGAGATATAAACATATACAAAACTAAAATACATATTGTAAGTCATTGTAAGATGAAATCGAAATTGCAAAACAAAGTTATACGTGTAATGTAATAATATACTTTCATGTTGAAAGACCAAGACGGTGGGAAGGAGAGAATGGAGAAGAAAAAAGGAAGTTGTTTGAGCGAAAGAGTTGAGAAAGTATTTAACAATTGCTAAACAAACATTTCTATTACAAAAATTGAAATTAAACATTAAAAAAAAAACCTATTGGATGAAATGAAATTAAACCGTAAAAGTCAAAATGACAGTCTCTATTCCGTTTTCCCCTTTAATATAAATACAATGACAGCATTCATCTAGATCGAGAAAGTTGTTCAAATGAAATTAAGATGAGTATTTAAATAACAATCTTGTGTAATTTCAAATTAGATATTGCACATTACATTGGAGAAAAATACCCAAGTCAAATAATTGGCAAGGGCATAAATTTGTATTAAAACATATAGATCTATATAAAAAAGGGAACACTAATGACCTAATGAAACAACGGATTAAAATATGCTTACAGTTTTAGGCAGTCTGAGAGTAAATTGGATAAAAGTGTATATTGCAAACGTATTATTATACCGGTTTGTCTAAAACCAAATATCTATTAATATGCCGGGAGGATATTTCGCTGCGTAGGGGCGGAAGGAAGTCTCGATGCCTGGAAGAAGCCAACAGGCTCTTGGCAAAGGAGAGCAGCAACTGCTCATGTCGCTCGGACATGCGATCGATGCCGAGTGTTTCCAAAGCGTGTTCATAGGAGATGTACAATATATACAATATATGTATAAGTTTACTTTGTGTTTCAGTGTTCTTCTATACAAACGTGATTTCTTTTACCAAACACTGAATACATAAAATAGATGCTGAGAATGAACATATAACCTTTCTCTACTTTCTTATATGATCAGTGTGCTTCCATGCATCTCAGTGGGTTATGTTACTATTAATATATGTTAAAAATCGCTCCAAATCACTAACAACAAGCAAAACTTTAAGCTGGTCGTTATGCACTAACCATGCTATTATCTCATGAATTTAAATAGTTGTGTACACTTTGTCTTTAAAAGCTTGCAAATGTTTACTTTCTTGCTTGTCTCTGGATTAAAGAACTTTTTCAAACTTTGGCAATGACATAATTATGTACCCATGCATGAAGTTATATATTGTTTGACAGTGTTGTGTTTTCCTGTAGTAAAATGTAATCCATATTTAAAGGGCATACATATCAGAAATGTAAATATAAAACAAGAAAGACAGGACAAGCGAAACAGATAACAACTTAACGCATACATGTATTCATATCCAATATAGTCTGTTTAATTTGTAGAGGGTTATGGGTTATACTTTGCATGATACTAGTATGGTAATAGTAATAGAGATTTTCACATATTGTTAATCATGCGTTATGAAATTTGGAAGGAGTATTGATAGTATTCAGTGGTAATAGCTAAAAATGCTTTATATTGTTCATTTATACATGTATATCGTTAATGATTTATTTACAATTTGTAATACATCGTTTACAATAAATGATAATAAATTATAATTGACATTCATACCGACCTCTTGCTTAAATTACAAAAGGATGTTGGTCACAAATGGCCTAATTTTGCTAAGTAAGAATACAAGTAAAACTTTTGAAGACCGTTTATTTCGCTCTTTGTATATATGCTATTGAAATAATGATGCGAAAACAACATCAAAAGACCAGCCATGAAGAGGAGTCAAAGACTTAAAACAATAATGAATATGTTACACAATTATGTATAAACATATCCTGATTTATGGCTATACAATATATGTACCCATATATAATTTACAGGAATACAATGAATGTAACAACGGTACATGCATGTATTAAAGAAGTAAATTCCTAATGTATTTGATAATTTTGAAAATTATCTTCCTTTGTAAATAACTTTGTCACTATACAATATGTCGTATAAGTTTACTTTGTGTTTCAGTGTTCTTCTATACAAACGTGAACTTTTTTTACACACTGAATACATAAAATAGATGTTAAGAATGAACATATAACCTTTCTCTACTTTCTTATATGATCAGTGTGCTTCCATGCATCTCAGTGGGTTATGTTACAATTAATATATGTTAAAAATCGCTTCCAATCACCAACAACGATCAACACTTAAGCTGGTTGTTATGCACTAACCATGCTATCCTCTCATGAATTGCAATAGTTGTGTGCAGTTTGTCTTTAACAGCTTGAAAATGTTTCCTTTCTCACTTTTCTCTGGAATAAAGAACTTTTTCAAACTATGACAATGACATAATTATGTACCTATGCATGAAGTTATATATTGTTGTGTGTTGTGTTTTCTTGTAGTAGAATGAAATCCATATTTAACGGGCATATATATCAGAAGTGTAAATATGAAACAAGAAAGAAAGGACAAGCAAAACAGATACCAACTCAACGCATACAGGTATTTATATCCAATACAGTCTGTTTAATAGCGTTTTTGTAGAGGTTTATTGGTCTCACTTTGCTGATGAGGAAATGGTAATATTAATAGAGATTTTCTTCACATATTGTTAATCATACGATATGAAGTTTGGAAGGAGTTTTGATAGTATTCAGTGGTAATAGCTAATGCTTTATATTGTTCATTGATACATGTACATCATTAATGAATTATTTACAATTTGTAATACACCGTTTACAATATTTTGCCTACTTTGGAGTTTTTCTAAATTGACATTTGATATCTAGTGTATTGTTGAGTGTGGTATGCATATTGTGCAGTTATCTATGCAAATCATAGTAAATTGATTCACAACGATTGCCATGTATAAAAACAGAACCTCTTTGCGTATTTTGAATAGTAAAGTACGAAATTCTGAAGTCTTAGCACTAAATTGTTAATGAATATCACTCAGTAGTTCACATAAAATTATAATCATGATAATTAAAAGCGCAACCTTTGGTACCAATGGTACATATACGTACAACAGAAGTAAATACTGGTATGGTAATAGTAATAAAGATTGTCTTCACATATTGTAAATCATACGATAGGAAATTTCGAAGGAGTATTGATAGTATTCAGTGGTAATAGCTATAAATGCTGTATATTGTTCATTGATACATGTATCTCGTTAATGAATTAATTACAACTTGTAATACATCGTTTACAATATTTTGCCTACTTTGGAGTTTTTCTAAATTGAAATTTGATATCTAGTGTATTGTTGAGTATGGTATGCATATCGTGCAGTTATCTATGAAAATCGTAGTAAATTGATTCACTGGTGTCATGTATTACAACAGACCCTCACTGCGTTTTTTGAATAATGAATCACGAAAGTTTGAAATCGTAGTAACAAAATGATTAATGTTGTATACATGTATATCACTCATTACTTTATTCAATTGTATAATCATGATAAAAAAAGGCCTACCTTTTTGTATTCAGTGGTGGATTATATGCTTAGATTTGAAGTTATCTTTGACGTTCATACCGACATACTTGCTCATATTACAAAAGTATGTTGGTAACAAAGGATCTTATTTTTCTATCAAAGAATAACAAAAAAACATTAAAATACCAGCCATGGCGAGGAGATACAAACTAAACAACAATAATTGAATAATTAACACAATTATGTATATACATATTCTGATTTATGGCTATACAATATAAGATACCTATATATAATTCACAGATATCCAATGAAGGTAACAATGGTACTTATATGTATAAAATAAGTAAATTCCTAATGTATTTTATAATTTTGCAAACGAGAGAAATTTGTAAAATTGTCTTCCTTTGTAAATAATTTTATCGCTTTACAATATATCGTATAAGTTTACTTGGTCTTCCAGTATTCTTCTATTCAAATGTGAATGTTGTTTAAACTCTGGATAGGTAACATAGATGTATAGAATGTACATATAACTTTACACCTCAGTGGGTTATATTACTTGAAATAGTGATTAACGTCGCTTCAATATAACATCAACAACAACACCCAAAATCCATAAGCTGGTTAATATGCACTATTAACAATGCTATACTCTCATGAATTGCAATAGTATTTTTGCACTTCGTTTTTGAAAGCTTGAACAAATTTGATTTCTCACTTTTATCTAGAATAAAGAACGTTTTCAAACTATGACAATGACATAATTATGTACCCATGTATGAAGTTATATATTGTTTGACAGTGTTGTGTTTTATTGTAGCAGAATGTAATCCGTGTTTAAAGTGCATACATATCAGAAGTGTAAATATTAAACAAGATAACAACTTAACGCATACATGTAGTTATATCCAATATACTCTGTTTAATAGCGTCTTTGTAGAGGTTTATGGGCTTTACTTTGCATGATACTGGAATGGTAATAGTAATAGAGATTTTCACATATTGTTAATCATACGATATGAAATTTGGAAGGAGTATTGATAGTATTTAGTGGTAATAGCTAATGCTTTACATTGTTTATTGATACATGTATATCGTTAATGATTTATTACAATTTGTAATACATCGTTTACAATAAAATCATGAAAATCATAGTAAATTGATTTGCAAAGACTGTCATGTATAACAACAGAACCTCTTTGCGTATTTCGAATAATGAATTACAAAAGTTTGAAATCGTAGTAACCAAATGATTAATGTTGTATACATGTATATCGTTAATGATCTATTTAAAATTTGTAATACATTTTTTTACAATATTTTGCCTGCTTTGACGTTTTTCTAAATTGAAATTTGATATCTAGTGTATTGTTGAGTATAGTATGCATATTGTGCAGTTTTCTATGGAAATCATAGTAAATTGTTTCACAAAGATTGTCATGTGTAACAACAGAACCTCTTTGCGTATGTTGAATAGTAAACTACGATATTGTGAAGTATAATTATAATTATGATGATTAAAAGCCCAACCTTTGGTACCAATGGTACATGTACGTACAAAAGAATTGAATTATTTTTAAATAACTGTATAACTATATCATATATCCTATAAGTTTGTTCAGTGTTTCAGTATTCTTCTATCCAAATTTGAATCGTTAATTTTCTTTAAACATTAAATAGATACTAACCAGTATGCTTCTATGTGTTTCAGCGGGTTATAATAGCAAACGTATCAATTATAATAGTATGCAAGATGGACCACATATATGGATTCTATGAGATTTGAAGGCTTTTTGTACTTTATGTTCTGTAACGACCGTTTTTTTAAATTGAATAATGGATGTGGCGGATCAAAATGAATGATCGAATTTGCTTGCTTTGCTAATAAATACCTAAATGAAAATAAATTGTTCTCAGTCTTTTTCTTATCTTGCTATGTTTTGAGTAGGACTTTCATCCTTACTGAATTTGATTTTCATGCCTAATGAATAGTACTTTCCTAAAATTCAGAGAGTGATGAATCATGGTAAAAGTAACAAATAATATATTTGTCAGTTACTCCTATTTGGAACTACATACAGTGTATATCATCGTAGAAATGCCCTATGAGTTTAAAAAGTTGGACTGAATATCATGTGTGTAGTCCGCTACACCTTCACATGTGTGCAACGGTTGGTTTTACTGTGATATTCAATCAAGAGTGGGTCTTTTATATACGGATAGAGGAATAAGAGGATGGAGATAGGAAGAGAGAGGGGCAGAGAGGAAGATAAAGAGGGGGTAAAGGGAGGAACAAAGAGAAAAAGAGAGAACCAGTATTTGCTTGTCTGTTTGTGTGTGTCTGTCACAGAGAGAGAGAGAGAGAGAGACAGACAGACGTAGAAAAAAGAATAGTAGTGGAAAGAGCGTCCTCTTCTAAAGTTGCCAGCTTCATGGTCTTTCATAAAACCTTACTCAGAACTTTACCAGCTACAACTAACCTAGAGAGGATTGTTTTGCCAACTAAAGAATGGAATTCTGTGCGTTCGGGTAGAGCAGACTTTTGTATATAGAAAGTAGGAATGTGTAGACGTCACTCTGCCAGATTAATTTCAATAACTTTTTGTCCAAAGTTTTTAGAGCGAAAATATTAGTAGCGACTGATTTAATTGTTTACCCTTCAGGGCATATGTTAAAGAAAAAATAGGAATTTGCCGTAGTTTCCTTTTCATACCGATCTTATACATTTTGTGCATCATCTCTAGTTTTTTTTTAAATTCTTTCCCTTATCTTTCGCTTTTTTCTTAATAAAGGTAATACAAAGTTTTGGGAAATTTTGAAAATTGGCTGGATAATGATTCTTTACAATTTTGATATATTGGATTCCCCTGTGGATGTATTATAATCACTAGAATATTAAGCCCCTTAAACACTTCTGCTTTCGATAAGAATTGAATATCAAATAGCACCTACGGCCAAACAATGGGAGCTGCGACCATGAACATCTCAGAATTCGTAGTTGTGATATATAATTTTCAAGCGGGAATAACCAATCGGTCTATTTTAGTCAAGAAGCTTTGTTTTATAGCTAAATTATATCTTAACCCGCAAGTCGTTCTGAACGAAGTTCATTATATTAGAAAAACATGATATGGCAGATAACTTATTCCTGGCCTCCTAATCATGTGTAAGTTGTAAACGATAAGAATACTCCCGCCCTCTGTGTGTTTGATAACATCATGCTCTCCGAGGCCCTTTAGGTACCATCGAAATGCAGCTGTTTCTATAGTTTGGACCTCAGCTGAACATTGGAAAACATTCGTTGCACCATTGCAATTTATATGTGGCGCTCTAGTATGAGTCAGTTGTGGCAGATCTGAAGAACTTGCCTTGCAGATAGGAATCATTGACTCGGCAATATAAGTAACATTAATGATTGAGTTACCTCGAGCAATTGCAACATCATTACTAACCTCACAGGATATGTCTAAAATTGTTTCAGTTGGAACATTTTTCAGAATGATTGTCATATTGGGAACATGGGACGAGCATTGTGCAAATACTTCTTCGGTTTGCAGACCATGTGTAGCCTTGTACTTCAGGGTATCCCTCAGCAATACATTGAAGCGTCATTTCAGCGACCAATGGCCATGTCATCTCGGCTTGATATGGAATGATCTCTACGACCGGAGGATGGAGCACTTTAAATGGACCGAGAGAGCAAGTAGCTTGCTGTCCTGGAAAAATCTCGCTCTCTGCAATGCAAATCAATACATAATTGTGAATCAATGTAGTTACTCTAATATCCCCAAACAATATCAATCCTGTTTGTGGAAAGGAAGAGAAAATAGCTGGTCTTTGCCATCTCAAACAGATTGGGGGTTGGTTTGTACACCTTCACATTCTTAGAAAGTTGGTCACCCTCTTGAAGCACGGCACTTGATGGACCCCGGCAATGCAATTCATTGTCCTTCAGAAAATACAAGACGTCAAGCGTTGCAAAGTCGGAAAAAATGATATTTTGGGAATGATCTAAGAGTGTCATAACTATCCAGCATTTGTACAGATGACTCATCTGTCTGTGAAGCTTGTTGATAGTAAGGGAGGACGTAATCCTTTGGTTGATGATGTCCGATACTGTAGTGACATTGTACAAGTCATTCTGGTGGAGAGTTTCAGTAAGACTGTTTACGCAGTAGGAGGTTGCAGATGAGAAAGCAACCATTGATCTTAAGGTACACTGAAATGACGCAGATGTATCCTCTTTGGCACTCACATTAGCAGCTGAGTGACGAATTCGAAAGTAGTAGAACCAGGCGCGGATCCAGGGGGGGGCCGAGCGTGCCTTGGCCCCCCCCCCCCCCCCGCAAAAAAAAAAAAAAAAAAAAAAGAAGAAAGGAAAAGAAGGGAAAGGGAAAGAGGAGAGAAAGGGAAAGAAAGAAGAGGAAGAAGAAAAGAAAAGGGGGAAGAAGGAGATCGGGGGGGGGGCGAAAGGGCCTTGCCTCCTAGGCTGTTGACCCCCCCCCCCCCCAATCAAAAAAATAAGAGAGAAGGAAGGAAAGGGAAAGAAAAAATGAAAAGAGGAGATACATGGCGTACTGATAGGGGGGGGGGGGAATCAATTTCAAACATGGTTTATTTCTAATTCCACAACGGTGGATTACAAATAATGCTGACATAATTTCCGAGATTTTTCATCACTTTTTAATAAATTATACGTTTGTATGTGTTTGTTGGAAAATGACAAATTCCTAAATTTACAGTCAGGCAAAAAATATGATTCTTGAGATTCCTACATGTCAGGGCCCGAGGTACGGCGGGGATCGGGAGCCCGAACCCCCCCCCCCCCCCCCACTTTTTTGAAAAAGTATATTAAAGAGAAATACAATAGAATGAGAGCAAGAAAGAAAGAATAGTTAACTGCCAGTGTTAAAAAATAATGAGGCATCAAAATTTGCTCATCTGACCGTGATTAATGCCTAAAACCCCTAAGCTTCCGGGGCTCTGCCCCCTGGATTTCACCTAGGGCCCTACGGCGGGCCCTTAGATGCTCATCTGACGGTAATTTAATGCTAAAACCCCTGATTTTTTGGGGCTCCGCCCCCTGGACCCCACGCCAAATAGTGACCTGCCAGTGTCACAAAATAATAAGGTATACAAAAAAATGCTCATCTGACCTTAATTAAACGCCTAAAACATCTGAGCTTCAGGTGCCGGCTCCGCCGCCTCGACCCACCAGGGGCCCTAAGACGGGCCCCTGAATGCTTATCTGACCGTAATTTATTGCCTTAAACCCCTGAGCTTGCGGGGTTTAGACATGGTATCAAAATGTGTTTATCTGACCGCAGGCGCGTAGCCAGGGGGGGGGGGCTGAATTCAGACAAGGATTAAGAATCGAGAACGGTACAACGAATCGTCTTCTTTCTCTCATAATCTTATGAAACGCCAAAGCTTCCGCGCTTCGCGCGGGAGGGGGGAACCTGAATTCAGACGAGGATTCAGAGGCGAGAACGGTAATACGAATCTTTAATGATTTAATGAAACGTAAAAGCTTCCGCGCTTCGCGCGGGGTGGAGGAGGAACTAAATTCCGATGAGGATCATTTTCGAGAACGGTACAACGAATCGTCTTCTAATGATTTAATGAAATTAAAAGCTTCCGCGCTTCGCGTGAGAGGGGGGAACCTGAATCCAGACGAGGATTAAGAGTCGAGAACTGTACAACGAATCGTCTTCTTTCTTTAATAGTTTAATGAAACGTCAAAGCTTCCGCGCTTCGCGCAGGAGGGGGAGGGGGGAGACTGAATTTAGACAAGGATTAAGAGTCGAGAACGGTACAACGAATCGTCTTCTTTCTCTAATGATTTAATGAATCTTAAAAGCTTCCACGCTTCGCGCGGAAGGGGGAAAACTGAATCAAACGAGGATTAAGAGTCGAGAACTGTACAACGAATCGTCTTCTTTCTCTAATGATTTAAGGAAATTTAAAAGGGAGGGGGGAACCTAAATTCAGACGAGGATTAAAAGTCGAGAACTCGACAACGAATCGTCTTCTATCTTTATTGATTTAATGAAACGTAAAAGCTTCCGCGCTTCGCGCGGGGTGGAGGGGGAACTAAATTCCGATGAGGATTATTTTCGAGAACGGTACAACGAATCGTCTTCTAATGATTTAATGAAAATTAAAAGCTTCCGCGCTTCGCGCGGGAGGGAAAAAATTAAATTCAGACGAGAATTATTTTCGAGAAAGGTACAACGAATCGTCTTCTTTCTCTAATAATTTAATGAAACGTCAAAGCTTCCGCGCTTCGCGCAGGTGGGGGAGAGAGGGAGACTGAATTTAGACAAGGATTAAGAGTCGAGCACGGTGTAACGAATCGTCTTCTTTCTCTAATGATTTAATGAATCGTAAAAGCTTCTACGCTTCGCGCGAAGGGGGAAAACTGAATTCAGACGAGGATTAAGAGTCGAGAACTGTACAACGAATCGTCTTGTTTCTCTAATGATTTAATGAAACGTAAAAGCTTCCGCGCTTTGCGCGGGAGAGGGGGGGGGGGAGAGAATCTAAATTCAGACGAGGACTATTTTCGAAAACGGTACAACGAATCGTCTTCTTTCTCTAATGATTTAAGGAAATTTAAAAGGGAGGGGGGAACCTAAATTCAGACGAGGATTAAGAGTCGAGAACTCGACAACGAATCGTCTTCTATCTTTAATAATTTAATAAATCGTAAAATTTTCCGCGCTCCGCGCGGGAGGGGAAAGATTAAATTCAGACGAGAATTATTTTCGAGAATGGTACAACGAATCGTCTTCTTTCTCTAATAATTTAATGAAACGTCAAAGCTTCCGCGTTTCGCGGAGGAGGAGGGGGAAATTGCCCCTCCCTGCACCGACCCCCCCCCCCCGCATTACGTCACTGTTGGTCACCATTACGTACCAATATTTGGCTCGCATATTTTCAAATTTGGGCCCCCCCCCCTAAGAAATCCTGGATCCGCGCCTGAGTAGAACACACCGACTTATTTTGGAAGATCACTAGAATTATTAATAGTTTTGCGGTAGGAAAACTCCTCTTTTGACAATTGTAACCGTTCACAGCAGCAGAATGGACCCCCATTGTGACTGATATCACCAATGGCCAAATTGCATGAGATGCTCCTCATGCACACACATGAGGAAATGATAAGGTAGATAGATCAAAGATTATGGTTAAAATGAAATGAATAGTGAGAAAGTGATCATGTGAAACTGGCTCATTTGCTTCGTACCCTGAGTACCAGATGTATTATCCGGATAACAAATGACTTGTTATTCGATAAGTGTTTTTATCGAAACCGTACTTTGATAAATTTAGGGACGTGTGATAAAGCTGTTTCATGATTCTTTTAAGAAGAAAAGGAAAAGATAAAAAACAGGAAATAAATAACACTAGGTAAAGCTTTATTTAATTTTTTCATTTATCTTTTTATTGAGTTCGTGTGTAAATGTTCGACGTGTAAATGATCCATTAAGTTATTTTATCAAGATATACAAACAAATCATGACTAAATATCTATCAAATACAACAAAATAGGCAAATATATATCCTGTGTAGGACAAAATACATGTACATAGAGGATAAATAATGCACTATACGTCAGGAATGTGTGCCCATGCGTGTGTGGCAAGACTTGCTGCACTAGTATTTAAGACGGAGTGTCGTATTTAGGGGGGGGGGGGTTGACAAAAAGTTGATATCATTTAAAGATATTTATGAAGTTTAACATGACGAGAGATAAGATACAAAAAAGATCAAATATAAATATGAATAAAAATGAACAGGAGGGGGCCACGATTGACCTTACCTGACTCATCAGGTACTGACCAGAATATCATATTTGGACGCTTACTGACAAATAATTCATTTCAACTAGGGTATTTCGATTTCGGAAGCATGTGATATTAAAGATAAGCGTTGTATATTATACGGTGAAAAAGCTATTTAAATTGATGTTTTTATGATAACGTTTTTTAGAATATATTCAAATATGGACTTTTAAACTAGTCTCTGGTTGAAATATTATGGTTAACGCATTTATTTATAATTAGATTATGGTTACATCCAGCGATGTACGTAGTCTCTCAGAATTACTCTTTCCCTATTGCGTTTGCTATCCTCATTCCTCCTTCATGCTTTACATTCCCAAGTTGATCCTTCTCTTTGTTATAGAATACCTTCTCACTATGCTTCTCCTTACATGTATTTGTATTCTATCCTTCTTCCCCATTGGTTGATTTAGCTATTTAATATTTATGCTATTTTTGTGTTCACTCTAACGTTTATTATAGCTTGCCCAAAACTCAGGCATGACATTATAAACAACGATACGATCTGTTCCTGCAAGGAGCACTACCAGAGACAGGATTTCCTCAAAATTGTTTCTCAAAATATGCGTCTAGAATAACACATAAACAACACTCAACCAATTTCGCAAATTTGGTATGATTTTTCATTTAAAAACGATTCCCTATCTACTGGTACCGGTACCGGTGAAAGTATGCTAGTCCGGTTTCTTTTTGCATGCCCTGTATATTATATTTGTATTTATGCAGAAGAAAGTATATTAATTTATACCGCAAGATGGAATACACAGGAAGCATGCAATTAACTTCACAAGCGCTTTCGATTCTTTGCCTGTCTGTCCTTGAGTATATACCACCCTACTTACATTGCGTTTACCTGACTAGAAGAAAATAAAGAATCGGTCCTGATTTCAATCAATATCACTTTAATCATTCGCAAGACATCACATGTCAGTAACAATCATCTCGTGCACAAGCCACTTCGCATTAATTCTACAGTATGGGAGAGTTCTGGGTTTAGTTGTGTATGTCACTATCCTAGAAAAGATGACATTTTATTGTTTTCACTCCAGGAACAATAATACAGATTAATTGTATAGCGCATATAAAATCTTTAGTCTTTCTCTACGCTTAATGTTATGCAATAAGTTTGAAATTGTACTTCGTGCTAAAATGCTCACCTTAAAAAAGAAAACGTTACTACGTTCAACATTTTCAAGCACAGTGTTTGTTTCAAGTATTTATTTTAGATCATCCTCTACTACAATAGTATACCAAATGCTTTAGTATACCAAATGCTTTAATTGAATGATGGACTCAATTTATTCAAGAGGCGATAAATGTTCATGATATGTTATGAGTTCAATAATTATCCCCTGATAATAGAGATTATATTGAGAACAACCCACTCTGGCCCTGCGATTTCGGTGTCATAATGTTCTCAGTTAAACGTATTGCCAAACAATAGCCACAAACATAAATGTTTCTAATCTATAGTCTGGTTATTGCTACGGCAGGCAGCCAGTGAAAACGAATTCGCGTAATAAAATTATAGAAATGCAAGCATTACGTTAGACAAACAGAACTATTCCTAGCTCATTTTTTCTGATTGAGGTGTCATATGAAAGGGCAGAATATGAACTTTCTAGAAATGTGATTTTTCTCTTTGAAATTCAGATACCGTCCGCTAAATGACTTTTTGGTACCCTATCTTCAAATTCATTTTAATCACTCATGATGAAATATGTATCATATGAGTTGCATCAAATGATATATGAGGATCTAAGCTTACAAATATGTTTCATTTATTAGTTATAAATGTGATTAAGTTATGATAACATTTCGATAATTCTCGGTTTCGTTTTTTTCTGGGACGCACCGGTTAGTCCTTCCAGTGAATATCATGTTTATGATATCGACGGTGATGGCGTGTTCTTTAAGCCCTCGTGATTGCTCGATCGGTGAGCTGTTAACATTCCGCACCTGTATGCCTCGTTATAGTCTTGTTTGTTTGTTTTATCAAAAGGATGACATCATCACTGAGGCAAAGTGGGTTACAAGTCTGGGTCACAATTCACAGTTCACCGTAGAGGGCCTAAATTCTGCACACAGGGGCGTCCCTTTGTTAGAAATATTAGAGCGAATCGCAAATAAACTTGACCCCTTCTTCTGGTCCACGGAAAAAATGTGAACCTTTGTTGTTTAAATTGAAACGAGTTTAACAGTGTTGGTTCATTTGACAATTGGAGGACTCTAGTTTAAATGGTAGGATAACTTTTCTTAATTCTTTGTTGAATGCGGTTCAGCACAGCACATGCTCACAAAATATTTTTTTCATACAATACCTCCACATAACCTTTCTTTTCCTGGTGATGCTACAGCTCGTCTGACATAGCAACTCCTATTGTATGGTATGGTATTGTATTGTATGGTCTATAGTAAACAGGTGGTCAGCTCTGGTGATGCTACATACCAATGTCTCTTGTTAGCTCACTAATGATTGATAGATGATGTCATTTAAGCATTTTATTAGGTTGGATCTTATTAGCATGTCTGATGAAATAATGTTTTAGAACTATTCAAAAATATATGACAAATATTTAGATGTTTAAATAACAAAAAGAGAGTTGTATGCAGCCTTGCAAATCACTCACTATGAACTGGCCGGCCAAAATGACTTAAAATGATCTTGCCAAGGTCTTCAATTCCAGCGAAATTTTCTTGAAACAGTCTACATTTTGTCGCGGCCAAACTGACTTATTCTTATCTTATGGCATTTTTTACAGAAGATAATTTTAAGAGTAATGTTCGACTGTTCGTACACTACATGGGCCTATGACGAAGGTCGTGTGTCTTATTTTAGTCTGACAGTTTTATTACGGTCATAATTCGAGGCAACACGACGAGAAACTATCTTAATTTTGACTCTCGGTGGAATGCAGTGGTTTAGAAGACCCGACCACTGACTGGATTATGTTTTCATACCCGTTGCACTATATATTGATTTTCCTTTCTCTCTTTCTAACGAATAGTTATACCAAAAACTCGAAATCATCAATATTAAATGTACTAAGTACTAATAAAAGATATTAATTAAGCTTGCTTCCATATTAAGGTTGTTTATAAATACTGTAGTGCATGCATCTATAGGCGCATTTATACTGTCAAATACCTCATTTTGAAAAGTCGCGATGTTTCGCGCAGCCGTTTACACTTGTGCGGAAACATCACCGACTGAAAAGCTCAGTGATGTTTTGGCGTGTTTCAGTTGGTAATGCGCATGCGCGGCACTCCGATGCAAACACTTTCCTCTTTCTATCTTTCCTTGTTATTCTTTGTTTTTCCTTCTTCACCTTCTCTTATGTTATTCTTTATCACTTCCTTCTATCACTTTCTCTTTCTGTGTTTCCTTATGTTATTATTTATTTCTTCCTTTTATCACCTTCTCTTATGTTATTCTTTGTTTTTTAATCATTCTATCATTTTCTCTTTCTGTCTTTCCTTATGTTATTCTTTGTTTCTTCCTTCTATCACCTTCTCTTATGTTATTCTTTGTTTTTTATCATTCTATCACTCCCTCTTTCTGTGTTTCCTTATGTTATTCTTTATTTCTTCCTTCTATCACTTTCTCTTTCTGTCTTTCCTTATGTTATTCTTTATATCGTCCTTCTATCACTTTCTCTTTCTGTCTTTCCTTATGTTATTCTTTATTTCGTCCTTCTATCACTTTCTCTTTCTGTCTTTCCTTATGTTATTCTTTGTTTCTTCCTTCTATCACTTTCTCTTTCTGTCTTTCCTTATGTTATTCTTTATTTCGTCCTTCTATCACTTTCTCTTTCTGTCTTTCCTTATGTTATTCTTTATTTCGTCCTTCTATCACTTTCTCTTTCTGTCTTTCCTTATGTTATTCTTTGTTTCTTCCTTCTATCACCTTCTCTTATGTTATTCTTTGTTTTTTATCATTCTATCACTCCCTCTTTCTGTGTTTCCTTATGTTATTCTTTATTTCTTCCTTCTATCACTTTCTCTTTCTGTCTTTCCTTATGTTATTCTTCATTTCTTCCTTCTATCACTTTCTCTTTCTGTCTTTCCTTATGTTATTCTTTGTTTCTTCCTTCTATCACTTTCTCTTTCTGTCTTTCCTTATGTTATTCTTTGTTTCTCCCTTCTATCACTTTCTCTTTCTGTCTTTCCTTATGTTATTCTTTATTTCGTCCTTCTATCACTTTCTCTTTCTGTCTTTCCTTATGTTATTCTTTATTTCGTCCTTCTATCACTTTCTCTTTCTGTCTTTCCTTATGTTATTCTTTGTTTCTTCCTTCTATCACCTTCTCTTATGTTATTCTTTGTTTTTTATCATTCTATCACTCCCTCTTTCTGTGTTTCCTTATGTTATTCTTTATTTCTTCCTTCTATCACTTTCTCTTTCTGTCTTTCCTTATGTTATTCTTCATTTCTTCCTTCTATCACTTTCTCTTTCTGTCTTTCCTTATGTTATTCTTTGTTTCTTCCTTCTATCACTTTCTCTTTCTGTCTTTCCTTATGTTATTCTTTATTTCTTCCTTCTATCACTTTCTCTTCCTGTCTTTCCTTATGTTATTCTTTATTTCTTTCTTCTATCACTTTCTCTTCCTGTCTTTCCTTATGTAATTCCTTTGTTTCTTCCTTCTATTACTTTCTCTTTCTGTCTATCCTTATGTTATTCTTTGTTTCTTCCTTCTATCACTTTCTCTTTCTGTCTATCCTTATGTTATTATTAGTTTCTTCCTTCTGTCACCTTCTCTTATGTTATTCTTTGTATTAATCGTTCTATCATTGTCTTCAAAAGGACGACATCTAGCCCCGCTCCTCAAGTCACTTTACCTAACATCGCGATGTTACAACTGCGAGCGTTTATACTTGCCAAACACGCCAAAACACGCCAAAACACGCCAAAAGATCACACTTCGTTTTGGAATGTTTGGGGCTTGGCGTTCTCTGCCGGTAAAGCGTAGTTGCCCTTGGTAACATCGCGGCCAGGCTCCGGTTTGGCATTTTTTGGCGTGTTTGGAAGACAGTGTAAATGCCCCTTATGTGATGTTTCTATTAAAGGTAATACAAAGTTTTGGTATTGGGTCACAAATTTGATTCAAATAAACATTTTGGAAGCATATGCGATCCTACAATATTCAGTGACCGTTGTCGCGGTTGAAATCGAGTCCAAAGTTATGACATTTTAAATTATACACTCTTTATGTTGTATAGCTCCCTCTCAAGGTCAAGATATTAATTAAGCTTTTAAAAAATGTTTCTTGACTAAAATTGACCCATTAGCTATTCCCGTTTGAAAAATATATATCACAACTACATATTCTGAGGTTTTCATGGTTGCAGCTACCATTGTACGGCCGTAGGCGCTATTTGAAATTCATCAACATTTACCGGGAGCACCGGTAAATTTTTATATTCAATTTTCCCCAAAAGCAGAAGTGTTTTAGGGGCTAAATTTTCTAGTGCTTATAATGCATCCGCAGGGCGTCCAAATATATCAAAATTGTAAACAATCACTATCCGCCCAATTTTCAAAATTTCCCAAAACTTTGTATTCCCTTTAAGGGTCTGGGCAAACAACTATGCCTCGAAACCACGAATTCCTTCTAATGGACAGACAAGGCCACGCGCTGGCTGAGAGGTGAATATTACCAAATTATGATTGTTTGTATGACTTTTGTAAAAGAAATTACTAATCTTGCTTGAAATATGATTAAAATGGAAAATTTAAGGTGAAAACAAACTTCGAACGAAAGGAATCGACCAACGTTAAGTCAGTTTTCTGCATGGGGAAGATAGTCTCATGTCAAGACGTCGATTACTATGACCTAAGGAAAATGAGTACAACCTTACCAAACATTGTCCTTTACTTGCGTTGTACAGAATAAAACAAGCCAACCACCTTACAGTAATTATACGAATGCATTCATTTCAAATGTTATAAAGTATTTTCAGTCATACACTAATACCATAACGTTGGAATAATTTCGTTACACTGACCAAGGTTGAAGAAATTGAAGAAGAAAAAAAAGTTTGTAAAGATTATTGTGGTTTGATTGTCATTATGAGGAAATTGATCATCAAAGTGTTGAGAAAATAATAAGTGTTATCAAAGACTTTATGAACAACAGCGTATATCGCATGCTCATTATTTACAAATCGAAAATAATAAACGAGAAGCTCAAAAGAAAAGAAAATGTAATAAATGCATAAGGAAATATAGAAAAAGAAGATGAATCAAATGACAAGGCAAAACAACAGAAAGAATAGAAAGAGAAAGAAAGAAATATATTAGGAAAGAGAGTAGATGAAAGAAGAGAAAACTCAGAAATACATCAGAAAAGACATATAGAGAAAGAACGGACGAAACAAAGAAATAATACAATTATGGAAAGAGAGGTAGAGAAATGAGAGAAAAACATTGAAAATATATAAGGAAAGAAAGAAACAGAAAAGCAAATATATACATATTATGGAGAAATAGAAGATGAAGGCAGTAAAAAGAAAGAAATCCATTAATGGTCACACAAAAAGTGAAATAACGGGAAAACATTTTGTCGAGTATTGTTTGCTGAAGTACGTCGCAAATGTGTATGTGTAAAATGTGATTATGCAGTGCGTGTGGTTGTAAATTTGAACTTTTCTATCCGTGTCTGACCATAGACGTACCACCAACGTTGGTGGTACGTCTATGGTCTGACTGACGCATCTCATTTCTTATCCCTCGGTTATTTTCCAGTAAATTTTCTGTCATTCCAAAAAAAATTACACCAGTATAGTTGTTAATTGATTGTGTATGTTTATTTTGGAGATCGAGATATAATAATTATATAGAATAGAATATATAATACCTGCCTTCTCGGCCCGATGATACATCTACTAAACTGACACTGAAATGAATACAAAGCAATAAGTTTGTTTACCACAATTGAAATGAACCTTCCTATGAAATAATGTTTCAGATATTCCAAGAAAGAAGAACGATCGCACCGATACAATTTCGTTAAATATTTACTAAAAAATAGAATGGAAAAAATGGAAAATAAATCCAGTATTCAAGTCAAATAAAGACATGATTCCTCCTTTTCCCATCCCCTATACTTTGTATAAGTGGGAATGGTCTTATTAAATATGGTGCCAAAAAATCCATCAAAGAACAACAAGTTACGTTGGTTAAATTTCCTTATAACGGTACTTTCAACAACAACAAAACAATTGAAGAAACAAATTAATCACTCAAAATAAAAACCTGGTTCTCCCATCTCCTTTTTACTATTTTTGGCATTTTCGTAATACCAGTTATTCTAAGTTAAATCAAATTTGCTATTTTTTTATCAAATTCTGGAATAAAGGTACAGTTTGTGATTGAAATACATTCAACAATATAAAGGGGAATTCACTTAAGTTTTTAGGTCATATACTCGGCCCATAAATTTCAAAATTGTTTTGTTTACATTATAGGGCCGTTCAGACTTACATTAAAAAGTGAGATTTAAAAATCGATTTTTGCGTCGCGATCCACAATCTTTTTGTTTGTTTTTTGGCGCGTGTGGACGGATTAATTTCACTAATCTTCGAGATTCGCATCGCTATCCAATTCGCAGTAATTCTTGGGATTTTTCACAATAATCGCGATAGTTTGCCGGGCGCTTTGTGTGTGATTGGTATTGATAATCAAAAATCGATTTATTTAATCCCAGGATTACAAGCGCACATTCATCGTCGAGATTCACGCATGCGCAGTTCGAACGTTCTTGCCGTCGAGCGAGAATTCTCCCTATGTGTGAATGGGTCGCCCCCACGAAAATCTACTTCAACTTCTACGTTGGTACTTGACAAGTTGACAGGATTCATCAGTCAGGATATAACGTCAAGATTATCTTTCCATCGCGATCCAATTCGCACTAAATTGGCATGTGTGAACGGTCGCAAAAATTAACTTTGCATCACGATCCAAATGACACTAATTCTTATGTGTGAACGGGCCTACTAACAGGCACGTAGCCAGAGTTTGATGTGTTTTTTTTTTTTTGGGGGGGGGGGCACATACATGTAATCGACCAAGGTTTTTAAAAAAGGGTCTAAAAAAGTTCAATCGATCTTGGAAATTTTTGGGGGGCACGTGCCTCCGTGCCCCCTCCCCCCATGGCTACGTGCCTGCCTACTAACTCAGAGGAGGAAGCTTCGCAAGTCATGAATGAATTGACCTACATTCCGTTCTCTGTTTATGTCTGGTTACTAGGCAACACATACTGCAGTCAATCAAAATGTCCGATTCATGTGTGCATGGACCCTAGTAGTAGGGTCCATGATGTGTGGCTGTTTTCAAGTGATTCAGATTAGCCTAATTCAGATATTCAACAATGATTTTTGAAATAAATATTATAAAGTGAAATACACCAGTTTACGGTTATGGGCGCCATTTTAATTTACAAGTAAACAGTGGTTTACGCGAAAATAAGATAGCGCCCCTACCCATTTTAAAGGATCATTTTTCTCGAAGTAAAGACCATGTTTCACAATTTCTGGGTGTTTGCCAGGCAAACACCCAACAATTTTGGAAAATTTAAAAAACCTGACATATATGTTTATGACATTAATTTGGTGAAAAAGTGACCCATTAGAGGGATATCCCCCGTATGTCTTTTAATGTGAGTACCCCTCCCCCTGGGGGGGGGGGGGGGGGCGGTTGTGACGGAATTGACTACCTTTCACAGGTTTTTGAAGTTTTGGTGTATATAAGGTAAAGACCAGTATTGGAAACGCGCCCCAATTTCAACAAATGAAATGGAAGCTCTTATTTCCAATCATGTGAAAGAATATGTTTTGACTAATACATGATGATAACATTTTTACCGGGAAACCGCCTACTAAATGATATATTTGGTAAATTAGTTTATCTATTGGTATGTGAGAGATAAACGCACGTGTCGCGCACGTGTGCGTAGTCCCATATACATCTTTCTGTGTACAGTGGTTGTAACTTTAAGAAGACTGGGCCAAATTTATTATCATTTTGATGATTCCAGAACCTTGCAGTACACACCAATACTTATAAGCTACATGATCAACCTTTTCTGATCGATTCCACAACGTTTCTTTCACAATGCAATCTCATGACCACAACTGGTCTTTATCTATAAATACATTACTTAGCAAAAATATAGTTTAAAATCAAGAACGCGTAGCGACCGAGCGAGAAGATTTTTGCATTTCAAAAACTTAATAGTCTAAACGCAGCACTCTGAGGCCCTCCAGAGCAGAAAAATGTGTTGCAGTCTTTAGTTAGTATTTGCTATACATTGTTTTTCAAATTTTTCGGGGGGGGGGACGATCCCCCTAACAAAAATAAGCCCCCCCCCCCCCGTCGCCCCCCGGGATCACCGCCCCTGTATATTTGTATATATATATATCTATATACAAAGAGTACCTTGTGCAAATCATCATAAATAGTTACATTGGAACTCTTCATCAATTATGAGCGAGACAGAAATTAGGAAACAAACTCCCAAATTAATGGTGTTTGAATTAGAAGCTGTTTTTTTTTATCTTGAATTTTGAAACATAGCATTTAATATATTTATGCGTACTACAATCCTTTAATAAACCTTCAATTTATGCCATAAAGACAATTTTTCATGTATAAACATCATAAATGAAAAATTGTTGCTGAAAATTATATCTTGCATTGATATTTTATTTGAAAATTCAACAGTTATGGAAGCCGGGAGATGGATGCAATCGATCCATGAAATCTTCCACGAACCCCAGTTACATACTTATAGGGGACACGAGTGAGAGCTCAGAAGGTAAAGCAGCTAGCAGGGGTGTCGTAACCGGCAGGTCCCAGGTTCGAAACAAAGTTGATGCTTTAGTGCCATTTGGAAAGGCATAGTTTAATCAAGGCCATCGGATATGATTTCAAGCAGTAGGCCCCATTGTTGCTTACTTGCTTTCTTATAGTTATAGCAGTCAGATAAAAATTAATATCGCCACTCTTTATAATTTGTATAATTTTGATATCTTTTAGATTCATCACAAAGTGGATTTAGATCTACATGTATTATTCTCTTACGAATTGATCTGTTGTCTTTATTTCACCCTTTAGTATTACATGTACATAACGTGTCGCAAAACATATAAATAAAAGTAAATTTAAGTTGTCCGATTCCTCTCTGAGTACACAGTTTTCATTCATATGTATATGTAGGACCCTTATCTTAAAAAGGAAGAAGGAATTTACAAAATAACATACATGTATATGCACAAGCACAATATCTTGTTGAACTACTGAGGGCATGCAGCCATTGCAAATGTGCGAATGAGCTTAACAAAACTACATCTGGCAATTGTTTGTTTGTGTGTTTGTTTGTTTGATTGAAGCATTTCGGGAATACTAAATTAGAGTTTTGACTTATGATAATAGTCGATCGCCCTTCCAACTGCAATATATACGAATGAGTGAAAATGTAACCCTCGTGTGTTCCACAATTCACAGCATAAACATGTTTGTAATTCCATTATTGCAGACCATGCTCGAAAAATTTATTTTTGCAGTGATTGCCATGAAAAAGGCTCACCAAAGGATAATCTGATTATATTGCAAAATAGAATTGGCTAGACGGCCAATTGGCAACCACTCAAAATATACTATTACAGAGTAACATAACGCAACAACGTCACTTCAAAGAGATAATAACACGAATGGTATTATTATGAGTACAGTGATCTGGTGAAAGAGACATATATCTAATGACATACACAAATACATATTGTCTCCTAGTCTGGTTGATGCAGGGGTGTATATATACAAAACAGCATTGGCGATAAATACTTTGCTTGAGACTATCGCAATATATTCTGTGTCTATGGAAAGGGAGAACTTTTTTACCTGCACAGCTGATGACACTCGAGTGATGATGTACGTGGTTCATCTCATGTTTCTCAGCATCAATCCACCATTTAATATCATTTCAGGAATGGATACCAGGAATACTGTAGCACCAAACATGCATCCAACATAAAGGACTGATAAGCCAGTCATTGAAATCGGTAGTCATATTCCACATGATTTCCTTTTGGCAATATTATGGGCTAAATTAAAGCACAATGATGGGAAGATACGGCGCGCCAAGTCTGCTAAAAACCCCGCGAAACGTTTGAAACAGAGTCCGTCCGGTAACATGGGCAAGGGAATGAAACACGCCTTGAAATAACTAGTCTGTGAGGCACAGTCTCTGATCTGAAACTGTTAACAGATATACATGTACATGTATTATGTTTGGAACAAGCGTCTATTAAAGTGCCTGAGCAGCTACCTTATGCACAACTATGTCGTTTTCGATCATGAAAAATAAAAATACTATCACAAACAATGTTATCAATATCATACTTTTGTTTCCTTCTGATGAACTCTAGACTAATGGGAATAACATAGATTTCTGCCACAAAAGGGAAATGATTACCAAAGTTTAAAAATTATAAAATAAAAGATGAGAATTAGTAACTGAACCCGTGTCTGTCAGCCGAATTAACGGATTTGAATCAAATTGACCTATTACAAACAGTTATGTTGATTATCTATTTAATACGTGATTTAATTTGAGAAACATAAATCATAATTCTTACATAAACATTGCTTTCGCTGAAATACATGCAGAATTGCAAGAACATAATTAAAGGATTAAAATGATTTGGTAGAAATGTCTCAGAATGTCCTTATTAATTTTACTTCGAAACCAAATTTAAATTCGCATAATCGTACTCTGAACAAAGTCAACTCATGCTGTATTTTGTATTTTATGATTATATCACAGAACAAAATATAAACAAAGAAACAATTACTTCAGTATTGCCTCCAATATGCTCACAATTGATATTGAGTTGTTCAATGAATAATTTGCAGAGTGTGTGGGCATTTCCAAGCAGTGCACATACCATGGACTTACTAATAAGTCCATGCACATACAATGTTCAGACGTTCAGACACATGCCATGTCCATCGGGGGTCAAGGGTTTGACCCTTGCCACATTCCTGTTCTGACCACACTTTAGGAATGTGGCAGCTAGGGGTCAATTCCTTGTCTTCCAATGGACATGGCATATTATGTATCATAGGAGTACATTAAGTAGGTACACCGTACACTAATGTATAAACATGAACCTACTATATGGTATGAGCGTGTATTCTCATTGCAAGGCTATAATCGCATCGCTTGATATGGGGCTAATATATAAAATGGAGAAGATGCTTACAATGTATATTCATTTCATTAGTATTATCAGCTACTGGAGATCTTAAAATGAAATCGTTGTTCAATTGTCAATTGACAGAAGGCCCCTGATGTTTCAAACATTGCACAACCAAACATCAACTCGGAGTCTTAGAAAAGACACCTCTAAAATGCTAATTCAACACCGGCATGGAAATTGGAATTCAACTGGCTTCCATTTACTGCATTGTTTTCACACCAAAAATGAGTGTTGAAGACTAGCACGAACAAGGAAATTATAGAAAGTGATGGAATTTGGAATAAACTCATTGTAATTCTGTATCGCTGTTGTTCAAACATCTGTCCAGTGTCGTTTATAATTATAGATACCGAGGTAGTTACCCTGCTGTATATATATTTTTGCAAAAACAAAGCAGAGAATCATCCATTACAACACAATTGTCTCCTGGCACAAGTGGTGTAGGTAATTAAGAGCATGGGTGGCCAGGCCTCCACGTCCAGTGATAACAACAACAATGAAAAGATAGACATGAAAGAGAGAGAAAACGCAATAAACAAAATACATTTTCTGAAAAGAGAGATAAAGAGATATAACAATTAACATTTTACCATCTTACATCCCGATCGAGTGATTATACCACTTGATTACGTCACGTGTCTAAATATGACATCCATTTAAAAATTAAACGAATGATGACTCATTAATAAATTTAGTCTTGATATACATTGTCGAATGAAATGGCATCAAAGAATTCCATTTTGGGGGTAAAACCAGAGGTTAGAATAAATATACCATAATATGTCTGCAACATATTATGCCACTAAATTCTAACTGAAATATAGTGCAATCACCGGAGGTGTAGAAAACATAGTTGGGCTAGGATTGCGCCTGTTCTTTTTTTTACCGTACACATAGATTAGATCTTCCACATCACTGTACATATTTATATATCTGCACAACTTCATGTAAAGAACAGAGCTGGATAAGAAAGAGTAGTCTGCAGGCACAGACCCTAATTTGACACTTTATCAACAAATCATTGTGCCTTGAGAGAAGTCTAGCCCAGCTACCTACTGGTTGTGTCAGTCTGCAGGCACAGACCCTAATTTGACACTTTATCAACAAATCATTGTGCCTTGAGAGAAGTCTAGCCCAGCTACCTACTGGTTGTGTCAGTATAGGGTCTGTACAGGTTTACCAAAACTGCTTCCCACGGCCAAAATCTAGCTCCACCCTCTTCTCCAGGGTCACCTGTGATTGGTTGCTATACAATGTCCATCACCCTCTCTTGGGACTGGCTGGCAAGCTCTCAGTAACAAGATAATTGGGAAGGCAGATAAGATATGACCACCAGTTAAATTAAAACAACACTGGGCCAGGCCAAACACCAGCCATACCAAACACCTTCATTCAGACCAAGTTTTGCCCTCTTGGCTTGCTGGATGCAAAATACAGAAAACTGAAGAGTTATTTCCATCCGAGTAAGCTCAAAGCGGCATTGTATTTCTTTACACTCCTGATGAGTAAAGGGAGATACAGATGCTATAGGCCTACTGGGCAAGACATCTTGAATCTGTTCATTGAACAACAACAAAATTTGGGGGGCCCCACCTCCTTTTATTTTGAGTTTGCAGTCACATTTTCATGTTGTTTTTTTTTTTAAACAAAACTCCCAGCAACCTCCCTCCCCCCATCTATCTCATCCTGATTTTCTTATCTCTCACTCTCTACCTCATGAGAATTTGAAAATGAAATATGAGTTGTGTTTTTTTTTTTTTTTTCCCTCAAGATTGTTTAATGTAAGGTTAACAAATTTTCTCTGAAAATGCTTAAAGGTATTACAAAGTTTTGGGAAATTTTGAAAAATGGATGGATAGTGATTATTTACAATTTTAATATATTTGGATGCCCCTGTGGATGTATCAAACCCACAAGAAATTTTAGCCCCTAACACACTTCTGCTTTCGAGAAAAATTGAATATAAAGATTTACCGGTGCTCCCGGTAAATTTTGATAAATTTAAAATAGCTCCTACGGCCGTACAATGGTAGCTGCGACCATGAAAATCTCAGAGTATGTAGTTGTGGTATATAATTTCCGAACGAGAATAGCTAATCAGTCAATTTTAGTCAATAAACATTGGTTTATAGCTTAATTAATATCTTGACCTTGAGAGAGAGCTATTCAATATAAAGTGTTTATTATTTACAATTTCATAACTTTAGAGTCGATTTCGACCGCGACAACGATCACTGAATATTG
Source organism: Strongylocentrotus droebachiensis (assembly GCA_035222895.1). Lineage (NCBI taxonomy): Eukaryota > Metazoa > Echinodermata > Echinoidea > Camarodonta > Strongylocentrotidae > Strongylocentrotus > Strongylocentrotus droebachiensis. The sequence goes on along the minus strand of JAVYIG010001716.1, from coordinate 118,771 downwards.
TAGGATCGTATATGCTTCCAATATGTTCATTTGAACCAAATTCATGACCCCATACCAAAACTTTGTATTACCTTTAAGGTAGCATATAATTATGATGGTATATTTAGAATGCTTGAGTTTATCCTCAACATTTTGATACACATTGACCACCAAATACCTTTCCTGTCGAGCTATTGGTGAATGAAAATGACAAGTCTATCTGTCACAAATAGATTAGCATTAAAAGAGTTAAATGACAACTGTCCCATTCATTAGCAATTTGGAGGGGGGAAATGAAAGTTTTTGAAACATACAGACTATGAACACTGGACAGTTTATACTTCCATCACCATCCATCATCTGACAACAACGGTAGCTCTACTAGGTTTCAGGCTTACATGTATATACTAAACTGCTAAATGTCAAAATAAAAGCGAAAATATTAAGGGCAGTACATTCAGAACAGGAAATATGTTACTTTTCTCTGGTCAGAACAAGAAAGTCATCTGAGAGGTCTCGCAGCCATCCCTGAGTTTATGCCTTAGTTTAAAACAAACATAAATGTAGCCTACTACTAGGGTCTATTGTCTAGGCATATGATTATGTAACTGATGTTGTAAGAGAAAACACAGTGGATAGGGGATACTGAGAGATAAGACAGAGAATTATGTCCATATCTCACTTCAGCAAGATTATGAAGCAGGTCTTCTGCTCATCTCTAGCTCTAACTCTCTTCAAACATCCAGAGCTTTCACATTGTCATGGTCGATTTTGCAGTCTTCCTGCCTCGCTCATCTCACTTTCCCATGTAGCATCATGGATATGAAGTAAAATCGTTTTTGGAGGCGGGAGTGGTGCTGAAGAAAGAGCAATGCCAGGCAATTAACAGTATTCTCACTAACCAGCAGAATACTCTTGTAGTATTACCAACTGGTTACGGAAATCCTTAGTGTACCAAGCCCTTCTGAGTGCTTTTGAAGTTACGCCCCCCCCCCCCCCCCGAGTGCCCAAACTTATCTACATTATTGAACAAATTAGGGAGCAAAGCGACCGACAGGCAAGTTTTTTTCATTTTCACCCTAAAAAACTGAATATGTTGAGTTTAACCAGGACAGTTTTGACCTCTGTAATTGAGCGGTAGAGAAGCTGGAATTTTATATATTGAAAAATGGTTTTCTATTCACTCACTTCTACAATCGGGAGCAAAACTAACAAAAACCCTTGAGAAATACTGAAGTTAGGATTTCTTTCAAATGTTGAAGCTTTGTAAATGCTGTTTTATACACTTTTTCTTATCTTGGGGTGCAATATTTAGCAGGAGTCAGATGAAACTTTCACGATAGCGAGCAAAGCAATGATAATTATATCTTTTATTTTAAAATGTTTGAACTCTTTAAGCTATTTAAGAACTGTATACCGGGGACGTGAAATTACGAGATTTTGAAAGAAAATAATTATGCGAGGGCGCAAAGTGACCAAGCTTTAGAAAATTTTCGCATTTCAAACTCTCAAAAACTAGATTACGTGCATTTACCCTGCGGATTTGGGGGCATATAATCTGTAAGGATTAGGACTTTTCTTCACTTTCCCCTTCCTTTCTTTCTCTCCATTGCCTCTTTGTGCCCCCTCCAAGTGCCCCACCCCCCTAGATACGCCATGTGGACATAATATATGTACTTTACGAGAGATGCAAGTGTACCAACAGTAAGTTATTAATTGACAGTAATGTTATTTTGTCATGAGAGGTTTTTGGCGCCATGCAGATCTGTACAAATTGATATAAAACCTTAAATGATATGATAAACTACTAAAACAGGCATATCAGACACATAATTCATTGCTGTGATCAAAATACTTTGATGTAAATAGACAATGTATTCAAGTTTCAAGTTTCAAGTTTCAAGTTTTATTTATCTTTCTTTCATAACACACTTTACAAATATGACATGAATATAACAAGTTTACAGAATATGGCGTTACAAAAGAAAGATGAGGTGACCTTGGTTGAAAGCAAGGCTTGTGGATTTAAGGTCCCTCATGAGTAGCTTATGAATATGTCCTAAAAGAACAAAACTCGTCAGATAAGAATAATGCATACATTTAAGTGCTGACAAAACTAAACTAACTAAACAACTGATAAAATATAAACGTAAATAAGTATAATAAAATCTACTGACTACTAAATAATGGCTATAAACAAGAGAAACAGGAAAATACAACGAGCAACAGGACTGAAACACAGACAAAAACAAAAAAAGACAGACAGATGAATAGATGTGAGAGATGGGAGTAGAATTATGCTGACCTATATATAGTAATTAATTTTCTTAAATATTGATCACAACTATAAATCTAGACGATATCGACTCAAATATAGTAACTTCTAAAAATCTTTCTTAATATGAGAGCATTCCCCCTAATGTTACCTTGCTTGATATTGTTTGAAATGGGAACTGGAAAAAAGGTGAGTCACACATTTTTGTTCCACATTAACTCGGCACATACCTCTTCAGTATTGAATGGAGTAAATATATGGTAAGCCTATAACATTATGAAAATAATCTTCTGACTTTGGGAATTTCAGTTGATTTGAAAAAGATTTACCAAAAATCTGAGACTGTATTTTATGAATGAGAGTGATAAAAATCAAATGTTGTAACATTGTTAATTCTACTTTGTATTGATATCATAAAATGCTCAATAGTTGTCTTACATGTGAAACTGTTACGTCCTCTACCATTACAACCACTTCAACCTAATGTTAGTTTTATTTATGGGAACCTATAATCTACAAGCTGAGCTTTTTAATAGGTTCCTCACATTTCACTCTGTACAACCTTCTATTCATTACAATTTATTTCGACGTCTTTTCAAAGAATTAATTATATAATGTGACACTTTTAGTATATTTCACATTACATGTACATGTTCTAATTTTGTCAGGAATTATGTGAATTCTTTTTTTGGGGGTGAAATGTGAAACAAATAAACTTGAAACTTGAAACTTGAAACTTTAAACAGGTGTACTTGTAATACCAACAATTCCAAATCCCTGTTGTGGCCTGTAAAGAATTCATCAATTCTATTAGGACAATAATGAGAGATTTAGGACAGTAACCCATCCATACTGTGCCCAAATGTTATGGCATCTTTAAAGCGTCCTAATTTTGAACCAACTTAGTCATCTTATATGGCCCCTAAATTTCAAAGCGCATCAGAAGAACCCTAACTTCAGACTTGTCATTGTTCACAGTGAATTAATAAGTTCTACATTTGGTGACAGGGTTTACCGTCAACAAATTGTATGTATTGTGTGTATAATTATAAGGACATATTTTCTTTATATCAGACCTCTGTAGTACATTTGCTTATAATTCAAACAACACTCTTTGTGTCCTTTGAATTTGTTCCATCAAATAGTACTTTGGGAAGATACATGACTGCATTACAGGCGCTTATTTGTACACGTATCTGTGGAGTGCGGATATCTAGGTGAAAACAAAAAAAATTGTGACCGACTGCATGTACAAATGTATATTACTTTAAACTGTATCATACTGTATGTGCAAGAAAAAAAAAGTACATTACTAGACAAAATGTACCTTCATGATTTGTTGCGCGTATTAAAGTTTATCAACTGAAATCGTGACTTAAATTAAGCTTCCACAAATTGGCATCTTAATTATTATTCACGTACATTATGTCTGCACTGGGAAGGATATATTACTTAGGATATATTATTCTCTGATTTTCTCCAACTTCATCTTCTTACAAGTTTAGTGTTTCATCACATGGTTTTGGTGAAATGGGTTTTTCATGATTCGATCAGTTTTCTGCTTTAAGCTTTTTAATTAAAGCTGTAAAAATTCAACATTGGTCTTGTTATTTGTCGAACAGGACAAAAGTAGCCCCCTCCCCCCCCCCCTGTCAATGCCAAATATATTTGTCATTTTGAGATTTGTCAACATAAATCGGACATTGAAAAAATATGAGGTAATACAAAGTTTTGGGAAATTTTGAATATTGGGTGGATACCCAGATAGCAAAGTATCTGGGGCCCATATGGGATTTATCTGGGCGTATCTGGGATGCAATATGGGCCCCATCTGTGATGCACATATGGGGCCCATTTGGATCCCATATAGCCCATATGGGGCCCATATACCGTTTGCACCCGGGTCCCCAAATGGGTACCATATGGGCCATGTTGGTTTTTACATCTGGGTCCTATGTGGGTCCCACGTGGTTTCAAGATCTTGTTTTTATCTGGGTCCTATATGGGCCCCACATGGTACCAATGTCCTCTTTACATCTGGGTCCAATATGGGCCCCACGTGGTATCAAGATCAGATATTCATCTGGGCCCCTTATGGGGCCCACATGGTATCAATGTCCTCTTTTCATATGGGTCCAATATGGGCCCCACGTGGTATCAAGATCAGATATTCATTTGGGCCCCTTATGGGCCACACATGGTATCAATATTGCTTTTTCATCTGGGTCCAATATGGGCCCCACATGGTATCAAGATCATGTTTTTATCTGGCTCCTATATGGGCCCCACATGGTACCAATGTCCTCTTTTCATCTGTGTCCTATATGGGCCCAACATAGTATATCAATGTCGCTTTTTCATCTGGGTCAAATATGGGCCATTCGGGTTTAGGGTAAAATCTAGGCATTCCCATGCACATAAAAACCCCTTATGGCCCATCTGAGAACCATATGGTATCAATAATTGTGTTTTTATATGGGTCCCATATGGGCCACGTGGGTTTTGTATGGGTAAAAGCTGGTCAATCTGAACTGAAACCCTTGTAATTCTCACATGGCACGCATCTGGACATAATCTTCATAATTGGGCGTATCTCGTATCAAGTGAGGTTTCTGGTATCATTTGGGGTCCACATTATAAATGTAGATCGTAGAACACAGAAAAATAAAATCAACATACGAAATCAAGATATATTTTCTTTTCTTTTTAATAGATGGTAAAAGGAAAACGTTATTTCTTCCATAATAAAACTCAACACATGAACTTTATTCACGGCTAACAAAAATAACAAACAACCAAATTTGCGTTTATGTCGTGGCTTTATTAACATTTTGAGATGGACGCTTATTTTGCACATTTTGATTTTCTGAGTGTCATAACAAAAAACACAGATATATTGAATCATAAAAAATGCTTACAAATGCAATGCTAGGCCCCCCGCCTATGAAATCGAGTGATGCCTAGGCTAAACTTATATACATTAAGTCATTATATCAGCCCCCCGCCTATAAAATCGAGTGATGCCTAAAGTTATGCTAGGCCCCCCGCCTATGAAATCGAGTGATGCCTAGGCTAAACTTATATACATTAAGTCATTATATCAGCCCCCCGCCTATAAAATCGAGTGATGCCTAAAGTTATGCTAGGCCCCCCGCCTATGAAATCGAGTGATGCCTAGGCTAAACTTATATACATTAAGTCATTATATCAGCCCCCCGCCTATAAAATCGAGTGATGCCTAAAGTTATAGAATATAGATGTATATATATACCAGCCTCTCCGCCTGTAAGATCGGATGATGCCTAAGATTAAAGCGTGACACCCTGAGTTTGAACATGTGTAGGTACAACTAGGTCCCCCCGCATTCAAATCGAATGGGGGCCGGAAAACTAAGAATTGACATGCGAACAAATTCGACTGAATATACATTGGCAACCCCCTCGCATGTAAAAATTGAGTGGGGTCGAAAATTATCGGATGACAATTATTGATCAATAAACTTATCAGTACCATGTGATTAGTGATTTACCCATACAAAACCGGGTAGGGGCGAAACCCAATGGGAAAAATTCCCCTACGGCCCACTTACTTTGTGCACGACGCAAGTTGATGTGCGACCAGGCCAAATGCCCCCGGCTCTGCATTAACTTCATAAATCACTGACCAATTTATTACATAAACCCTATCCGTACCTTTCATACCTGAAACCCTAAATCCTTTCCGTACTAATACGTATACCTTGGCTAATTCGAACCACCAAGCAATACTTAATTTATGCCACTAATATACTAAAAATACTTTTATTGGTGGAGATAATGGGGAGGTGGTGGGAATGTTTTAGACTCCGTAAATTTTTCTTCTTGTCCATTCAAAATGAAAGCCATAACTAGAATGAAAGCCCCTTCGTGCTATTTTTAATTTGCTGGCGGTATTTTCCGCGCTTGCTTGATAAGCGTACATACGCTTGTACATTTCCTTCCAATGTAATACAAAGTATTACATTTCCTAGCGCGTGAATTTCCCTCAAAAATGTAAACAACCTCTTGACCTACATTTTGTCAGCCTGTCAATAAACCATTTTAAATCGTTGTCTACTCTTTAAATTTTATTATTCACGGCTAACAAAAATAACAAACAACCAAATTTGCGTTTATGTCGTGGCTTTATTAACATTTTGAGATGGACGCTTATTTTGCACATTTTGATTTTCTGAGTGTCATAACAAAAAACACAGATATATTGAATCATAAAAAATGCTTACAAATGCAATGCTAGGCCCCCCGCCTATGAAATCGAGTGATGCCTAGGCTAAACTTATATACATTAAGTCATTATATCAGCCCCCCGCCTATAAAATCGAGTGATGCCTAAAGTTATGCTAGGCCCCCCGCCTATGAAATCGAGTGATGCCTAGGCTAAACTTATATACATTAAGTCATTATATCAGCCCCCCGCCTATAAAATCGAGTGATGCCTAAAGTTATGCTAGGCCCCCCGCCTATGAAATCGAGTGATGCCTAGGCTAAACTTATATACATTAAGTCATTATATCAGCCCCCCGCCTATAAAATCGAGTGATGCCTAAAGTTATAGAATATAGATGTATATATATACCAGCCTCTCCGCCTGTAAGATCGGATGATGCCTAAGATTAAAGCGTGACACCCTGAGTTTGAACATGTGTAGGTACAACTAGGTCCCCCCGCATTCAAATCGAATGGGGGCCGGAAAACTAAGAATTGACATGCGAACAAATTCGACTGAATATACATTGGCAACCCCCTCGCATGTAAAAATTGAGTGGGGTCGAAAATTATCGGATGACAATTATTGATCAATAAACTTATCAGTACCATGTGATTAGTGATTTGGAGGCATAATTTGACAAATTACCGCCAAACGAGAATATATTTATATATGATCGGCCGCCAAATCACAACGTTGTCATCACATTACAATAAGTTGAGGGACATCTCCATAGAGGCCAAGCGTATTCAAAACGCACCACAAAAGGGCGCACAATCAGGTATGGGCTTTTACACACACTGTCCATTTTACGAGCTCATATCTCCCCGAATATATCTTGATGTACAAAAGAACCCGATTTTAATGAAAATTCAGGTATAAGACTTGCTGTAGATGCCAAATTTGTCTACTTTTGTGAAAATTTTACATAGGTACCTTTCGAGTTGAAAAATAGCTTACAGGGCACTTTCTAGGGCAATTAGCCTGCCACAACACGCGTTTTCACATTGACGCGAGGTGGAATATTTCCAACCGGATTTCCAAATTTGGCGGGGCGTTTCACTGTCGACACGTTGTTCATTCACAAAAAAACCTACATAGGTAGTTGCAACAAATCCTTATGCATATTCATGAGAAATTTCGTGGCAATTTGCAAAAATTCGCCATAGGTACCTTGTCAATATTCATAAACCTTGTCAATCCGACTAGCTAGCAAGGCCATTTTGCCCATGCCATAGGTGTACACACAATAGCATGCGCGTGCAACAATTGTAATACGCGATGCTGATTGGATAACTATCGTTAGAGTATGATGTCGCATAAGGTTAGCGCGTGATCACTTCATAAATATTCATTCCTTATGACCTCCCAACGGCTCTCAACGACTGGCGCGCGCGTATGCAATGTGCACACTACGCGCTAATTGGTTTAATCTGTTTTACATTGCGCGTATGCGAATAAGGTCAACTCGTGATAGTTATATGAATATTCATTAATCAGTACCACCAATGGGCTCTGATTGGCTGTATGTAAATGAAAACAAATACGTCATACCTCATTAGGTTTTGTCCCCTGACACGTATTAACTTGTTGTAATGAACGATTTCTGTGCACTAAGGGAATATCTATGCTTAACTATTTACACTTTGGTGGAATTAACATTTCAATTGGCCAAATTAACCAATGTACATGTACAGGCATGTACTTTTTCGCCCTTAGCTAATTTATAACCCTCTAACAGACTACAGAGTATCGTAATAAACTTATCTCTACAACACCGGCACATCATTATGCCTAATTCATTCCCCTCAAAGAAGTGACTAAACCGTTAATGCCCATTTCGAAATGAAGCATTCGCAAAACTGGTCATTTACCAATGTCCACCTAAACCTGCCCCATATAACCATTATTTACTCTCCACAACTTTGTTACTCCCAAAATAAGGCACTCTTATCCCAACAACAAAAACATGATCTTGCGGTGCCGGACTCAAACTTTTTTGCGGGATTTACTTTGCTACCCGAACAGACTTAAACATTGAAATATAAGAACGCTGAAATATAAGAACACTGAACTATAAGAACATTGAAATATAAGAACAAACAACGTGTTTTGTAACATTATCATTGTTTAACTACTTGGATGAACCGAGATAGGACAGGCCCTCCTTCAGGTCAGTGATAAACCTGTCCAAACCCTCATTGGAGAGATGCAATCCGTCCGGCCTATATAAAGCCCTATCCTTATGCCTTATGTCGGGGTGTGGAATGGCCTTTCCCCCATTCCTGCCGGCCAAGGCGCGAGCGTATCGGTTCGTGGCCCTCCTTCTATCGTCTAATTTTTTCTGCTCTTCCGGACTACAGCATTTATATTCTACCAGTTCTAGGATGTCAGATCATATTATTGTCGTCTCAGTGTTCGATGTGATTAATCTGTTCACCGCATTCGCCATCGCCCTCTTCGAACATCCCTCTATGTCATTCGTGCCCACGTGTAACACTAAAACGGTCGGCTTCATCAGGCCACTGGTAATCGACTCTAGCCATGCGTTTGTTTGGTCCAAGCGAAGGCCCCGCTTTCCAGCCCAATGGATGACCGTCCCCAAATCCATATCGGCGCAGCCAGTCCGCTCCGCACTGCGATGGGCCCAGAAAACGATAGAGTCGCCTACTATCCATATTTGTTCTGTGGACAAAATAAGAAAAGAGGACTGGGCAGCATTTTGTATTCCAAAGAACATGCGTTAATGTGAACTTGAAATCCCATTGTGTTTTCTTGCTCTCGTTCTGCATGTATGTTTGTTGTCTGCTTGACTTCGTTTTCATTTTCATGTTGTAGCACCATTATTATTATTATTGCAATGACGACCTTCGTCATTGCCTTGTTTTCGTTCACATTATTAATATTCTTACTTCTTATCGTCCGAAAATCCCATTCGTTTTGCACGTAGTGCTTGTCATCACTAATTATGCCCTTTCCTCATGTCCGTTTCCTTTCAAATTTCATAGGCATAGTCTCTAACATCTCATCAAGGTCACTACATTTTTCGATTTTCGAAATCACTCATGCATAACCGTCCAGGTGCCATTTTGTCCGTTTCTGGTCCATTTTAAGGCCTTTCATTTTTCCTTCCTATCTCCACTATCCTAGTATCCTAGATCCTACAAACTTCTAACAAATTCCTATAGATAGTCTAAGAGATGTTCTTTAATCTGCGACGCATAACCTGCCCTTCAAAATGCCATCTTCATACTCAAAATTCAAATCTGAAACCGACTCCGTCAACAATCTTTCAAATTCTTGAAAAATTGACCCCTACAATTCTAAAAATTGCAATAACTTTCTTTAACCAATTCCGTTCCGTCTCATCTTCTCGCAGTATCTTTATTTTATAATTGCACATAGCTATGCCAAATTTTACGCTCCAATGGCTATGCAAAACATAAATAGCGCCCTCTAAAGTTCTGGGAATTGGCTTTCTTTCTGTGGCCGTATCTCCATAATGGCTTTGCAGACCCGTACCTTTTTTTTTGGATTTTGATACTTGAACATATGCCCTTTCCAGCCATATACAAAATTATATACCCTAACACTGACCGACTTTGCGAAAAATGCCCTCAAAATATGCAGTTTTCAAGAAAATTGAGAAATAACTTCAACTTGCTCTACAATGGCGATCTTTATACCTACGTCAATGAAACTTGGCAGACACATGTATCCATATACGTGACAACTGTCTGCCAAGTTTGGTAAATTTTAATAACGTCAGCGCAAAGTTATCGCCAAAAATGATGAATTTGCTATTCATTACGTAATAGCGCCTTTAATGCGTGCAGTACATTGCACGCAGATGACAATGGTGTCAAACTAACCGCAATGAAGTGCCCTTTCGAATGATACCAAGTATGGTATATGTTCACACAGAAAATTTTGAGTAAATCATATTTGAACAAGGGTCATTATACGAATTCCGCCGAGTTTCCGCCCAATATTATAACACGTATCGGCTATGGCGTCATTTTTTCAGACTGCTTTTCGCCCCCTAAACGTCCCTTCTTTTTTCTTTTTTTTTCTTTTTCTTGAAATTTTGCAGTGACATTTCGAGTTGCAATACGCAGGGCACCTCATGGCCGGATTTTTAAAATTGGTCAAGGGGGTCATTTAAGACGCCATTTTGTGCTATAAATCTATTTTACATCACGTGTTTCGATAGGATGACCACAGAACAAAAGAGAGTTGTTTACAATAACAACCATAAAATTCTCTTTCTAATGATACCAAATACGGCCTATAAAGAGACATAAAGAGAGAGAGAAAAAACAATTTAACTCCGGCCATAATACAGATCCTGTACGTTTTCCGCTCATGCATTACACGCATTGTCTATGGGGCATATCGGGTTCACGCTTTTGGCCCCCAGAACGATCTTTATTGCAATGACGAACATGCACCAAATCCCCTTGGTTTTTGCATGCAGTGCTTGCGAGCCCTTTCTACGTCCTTTCCCATATCCCAATTTCTTTCAAACTTCGTAGGCATAGTTACTACCATCCCATCAAGGTCACTGTTGAGGCCTTTCTTTCGCCCTACCCATCTCCAATATCACAGAAGCTACAGACTTCGTACAAATTGCTCTGGATAGGGCGAGAGAAGCTCTTTCGTTTGACACGTAGAAACATGGCGTCATTGCACGCACATCGTTGTGACACGATTGCATTTCTAGTTGCTATTATTATTATTAGCTTTTTTAACCTCTCGAGGCGAGGGACTTATTCCTCTGTGTGTTGTACATATATTCATTCCTGTGTATGCGGCCTCACCCTTACATTATTGGCCCCGGACACGTTAACCTCATCATTCACTCTGTTATATTTTGTACGTATACCTGGCGAATCAAATCAAATCAAATCAACCCCAACGGTACTTTGCAACATTGCTCATATAATAAACAACCATATCAATATATCTGCGATGCGCGGAGGAAGCCCATCGACCCATGTGCTGTATTTGGGCGTCCGAGCAGCCCGCCATAGCAGCGGTTGTAGCCGCACCTATACGAAAAGAATGGGAGGAAAACTTCGCCGCCAACATATATCTGTATGACATGCATCTCTTTATCATGGCACTGAACTCATGCCTGGTGAGAGGAAGTGAACCATATGAGCAAAAGAAAGCCTCCCCACTTCCCGGGCGCATTTTCAAATATCTAAGGACCGCCTTTACGGGACAACTACCCGCCTCAATTTCGTGTATTGAAATGGTGCAACCGTTTCCCCTCGGATCAGTTTTCGATTCCCTTAAAGAGAGACTCACCCGGCGATGTGGTGCACTGCCGGTGACTGCCACGTCCGTGAAACGCAGCATTCGATCCCGCCTATGCCGTGATGCCACTGTGTGATGTGCGACCAGGCCAGAATAATGAAATGGACTCTCCTTTCTAATCAGGCCCAACGACAAAGGCCAGCCCAAAACCCGAGTATAATCCCGCTGGTCGCTCACGAGAAGAAATAATTCAGCGTTATATATCCAACTAATTATTCCAGTGCAGTGCTAACTTTAGTATTAATCCAAATCCTCTAATAATGTTTTAGACTCCGTAAATTTTTCTTCTTGTCCATTCAAAATGAAAGCCATAACTAGAATGAAAGCCCCTTCGTGCTATTTTTAATTTGCTGGCGGTATTTTCCGCGCTTGCTTGATAAGCGTACATACGCTTGTACATTTCCTTCCAATGTAATACAAAGTATTACATTTCCTAGCGCGTGAATTTCCCTCAAAAATGTAAACAACCTCTTGACCTACATTTTGTCAGCCTGTCAATAAACCATTTTAAATCGTTGTCTACTCTTTAAATTTTAATAAATGTTACTACATTTACATGTATTACATAAAGGGTACATCTTCTACTGTTAGTCCCAAAACATGGTATGTACTTCAAACTTCCACTAAGATATGATTACATAAATGTCAGGATTCCCACAGAAATTTTAGGACTAAATTCCATGACCCATCTTCACCCTAGCTTTTCCATGACCAGATAAGTACCATTCTGGTATGGGTTATGGTAAATTTGAATGCTGCAATAGCCATGTACTACCCATATCCGCGATCCATTTCCGAGACTTTCTATGACTGTGGGAACCCTGCATGTACTCTAATACTACGTACACATCGTTATCTCGGGGGGGGGGGGGGGGGGGGGGGGGAGTAGAAAACGGATATCAATATGCATATAAATAAGGCATACAAGACATTTAAGCATAAAGTAATTATTAGTTTGGCAAGAATATAATGTATCTTTCAGCTCCAGAAAATAACGTAAAAATAATTTCCATTTACCTTAATATTTGCAGCAAATTAAGTTTGGCAAGTCATGCATAGGCTTAAAGTGGTTATTATAATTTCCATAGACCTCAATTGGCAGCAAGTTTGCTATTTGCTTATACCATCATATATACTATATACATGCAGTACTTGCATTTCAAATATAAACTAGAAACTTATCATCCAAATTCGATGAAGATTTTCAAAGTTATCGAATGAAAACCAATTTAGGGATGAACGGACAGGGGCATCACTGCGGTAAAAAATATATATTCAAGATTGAATTGGTATACCACGCTTTTGGCATGTAATTAGAAGAGAATGTAACATTATATCTTCTGATTTGGTGCATCATCTGGTTTATCAAAATTTCAATTACATATATGTCTTCAAATACGATATGTCACACTTAAAAACACCTACCGTTTGTGCTACATACTTAGACATGAAATCGTTTGAGACATCGTATAGCACATCATGATCGCACATAATATAATCAGCCAGACAACAAATATCTAGTTGAACTCATTTCAAGAACATAATCAACTTTTTAAACTTAGTTGCATAATAATACAAATTTAAAAAAAGAACCCGAGGCTTGCCACAATGAATCATGCATAAACACTTTATAAAAAACCTGAGAACATCCCAATCCTGTCAAAATTTAGGACCAGCAATGTGGATAAAATGCAGACATAAGCACTGGAAGTGGTACATGTACGTAGCAACAAATTTTGCAGTTAATGATCTACTTTTGCAATCTGAATAAAAAAAAACTCATTGGAAACTAATAATATTCTTTAAATCAAACTAGTATATTCATTTCTATATCAAAATGACATCCTATCTTCTCAATGTAGCTAGGATATTTTTGGCGGCTGCCGGGCAATAGAAATGTCACTCCTGACGACGGATAGTCAACCTGTTCGAAACGTCGAGCCACTCATCCTCTCTAAGCGCTATAGTTCTTCTTAGAACTATATGCTAAAAAAGATAACAAACAGTCCTTTTCAGGACTACCACACCCCCAAGAAAGATTACTGAGTCAGAGTCCTTTTCAGGACTCCTCAACACACTCTCTCTCTCTCTCTCTCTCTCACACATGGTGCACTCGCAAATCTACTGTATATCTACATCACCATGCAAGCCGACACTTACAAGCAGCATCTAAGTATTGGTGTGTACTGCAAGGTTCTGGAATCATCGAAATGATAAGAAATTTGGCCCAGTCTTGGTAAAGTTACAAGCACTGTACACAGAAAGATGCGAATATGGGACTACATGAACATGTGGCGTAAAATTTGAACCTTAATTTATAATGTTACATGCCATGTTTAGAATATTAAGGCATTTGAAGATCCATGCTTTTCAGGGAACATTTTTATCTGATGTTTTTCCACACTAACACTTGCATAATACAATGATAAAGCTTACAATTTTTTTTCTCACCTCTTCCCAGAACTCAACCTTCTCTCTAAACATGAATACCTAAATTAGTGCTGTAGTCAAACGTTTAACCGTCCGGTATCCGACCGCCCATGGCGGATTCCGTTTTCAATTGGCCGGTTTCGTTTACCCGTTTTTTTTTGTTTTTTTTTTTAATTTTTAATTATTTTTTTTTTTTTTTTTTTTTTTTTTATATATTTTTTTTTAAAGTTTCGATTTATGCCCCTACACCTGGCACTATGCCTGGCAATGTCTCCCAGCTCAGTAATCTGTGTGTTGACTCACCACTCTGAAACTAGAACAACACTCCAATTTGTCTGTCATCTTGGTTTGAAAGTAATCTTTGTAATAGATCTCAATATGTAATTTATAATAATAATTCATCCAACTTGAACACATGGCCTACCACAAGGTTCTATCCTAGGTCCTGTACTGTTTTTACTTTACATTAATGATCTTACACATTCCTCTAAAATCGACATTGTTACTATTATTTATGACAAGTTCACAAGCACAAATGAAATTCCTTCCCGCTTTTTCACACGGACCTGGCTTGCTGCCGACAGAGTCGGTGAAGAAAAAAAAAAGTTTAGAAAAAAAAAAAAAAAAAAAAAAAAAAAAAAAAAAAAAAAAATCGTTTTTTTTTTTTTTTTATAAATAAATCGTTTAACCGAAAACCGTCCGGTTTTGACTGGCGGTTAAACGGAATTGGAGATATCCGTGATGTTACAGCACTAACCTAAATAGATGGAAAGTCTCAAACGCTGGCAAATTTTGGGGTATATGTATACATACATGTACATATCAGTTGTGTAAACCAAATTATTATAATGTAAATCTAATCTGAATGAAAGATATTCCTAACACGAAAACAAGCATTTTTATATTTTTGCTGATAAAATACTGGTAAAACTGGCAGATAAATGTGAACCATTATTGAACAGCTTAAAGATGACCTAAGTGCTGCGTCATACCAGTAGCAAGGCTATCTGGCAAGTTTTAATGAGATGTCATGACAAAAATAAATATTCTAAAAAAGAATTCTTTAAAATTTGTATTGATGAATTATACGTGTGAAGGCAAAGGTATAATTTTACTATGTACATAAAGAAGTTCACATCAACATCAAAAAAGAACAAAATATAAAAAAAAATTCAACCCCAAAAAACATGGCATCCGAGTATTCGACTGTAAGCCTGGAAGTGTACTCGGGTACCTCATTACACGGGTATGCACAGCCTTACTTTAATAAGTGTTAAAGTACAAGTTCACTCCACTGAAAAGTTGAGTCGATTAGATAGACAAAGATCCAGGGCTTAAATTAATCCAAGGCCATCCAAGGCCAGGCCTTGGATGCCCCTTTGATTGGCCTCAATGCCCCTCTCATTGGCCTTGGAGATTTTTTGTGCCCTTTCCAATTCTTCCCATTGGTGCTGTAATATAGGAATGTGCCCTACAGAAAAGTGGCCTTGCCCTAAAAATGTTGAAATTTAAGGCCTGAAGATCCATACAGCCCCAATATAACTTGGTTTTGGAAAATGGCCCTCAGACTTATTTTTAATAATTTTATTTAAAGGCCATCTGTACTAGTTTGGCTAGAAGGGATAAGACCACACGGCAAGATCACTGACAGGTGGCTATCTCATCAACTCTGCTCTCAAATAACATAAGAAATAGAGGATCATGGGGAACCAACAGGCACCGATTGGGGAAGTTTTCTATATAGAGGGAGCAAGTAGCTACAAGTAGCTGATGCAGCTTTAATGAGCAAAAATCAAGTGAATGATCGAGCGGGTTCCCCTCACAATGCATTGCGTGACATGTTTTGTGACCTAGGGTCCTCACAACACAGACAGAGGCGTCACATCTGTGCGGCAAATTTAAAAGTTTTGCTTGAAAAAAGCTGTGTATTGAAGATTACTTTCTCAGATTCCTTCCGACCGAACAAAGGTGACAGGGTCGATTGTACTGGATGTACTTGCTGAATGTTTGCTGGTCGGCATAACTGGCATAATTTTGAAAAGCTTTCCTCTATATATAGGGATCCCATACAGATGAATTCTCAAACTCTCACCCATGTCTTGCATAATTTCCTTGCAGTGTGTTGAACAGTTTAGTCTTACAAATCAAGACTACATGTTCACTGGAACAGTCCACGTTGATGACTTTCCCGCAGCCGAAGATACCTGAAAAATAAATAAAAGATTAGCACATTGTAGAATTGTATTATGCTCTCAAATCAAAAATAGCAAAAATTATGAGTTGATATTAGCATACATGTACAATGTACACTCTACAAATGTACCATACCTGCCAACCCTTCCGAATTACCCGGAATATTCTGTTTTTCTGGATTTTTAGGACCTCAATTTTTGGGGTTTTTTTTGTTGTTGTTGTTGCTTAAAGGTAATACAAAGTTTTGGTATGGGGTCATGAAATTGGTTCAAATGCACATTATTGGAAGCATATGCGATCCTACAATATTCAGTGATCCTTGTCGCGGTTGAATTCGAGCCTAAAGTTATGAAATTATAAACAATAAACTCTTTATGATGTATAGCTCCCTCTCAAGGTCAAGATATTAATTAAGCTATAAAACAATGTTTCTTGACTAAAATCGACCGATTAGCTATTCCCATTAGGAAATTATATATCACAACTACATATTCTGAGATTTTCATGGTCGCAGCTACTATTGTACGGCCGTAGGCGCTATTTCAAAAATTTACCGGGAGCACCGGTAAATTTTTATATTCAATTTTTCTCAAATGCAGCAGTGTTATGAGGGCAAATTTTCTAGTGGTTATAATACATCTACAGGGGCATCCAAATATATCAAAATTGTAAAGAATCACTATCTACCCAATTTTCAAAATTTCCCAAAACTTTGTATTACCTTTAAGCCAAATTAAGCTTGTTTTATCATATGCCGCGATGTGAGAGTTCACGTATTGCGTGCATTGAAGGGCTGCATGATTGAGCAGCGAATATGTATTCGCTTTTTTGCACAGATTTTAATACCACGTATTGCCAGTTACACTGCGGCTGCACATGCGAACGTCTGTTAAGGGTACAGATTTTTATTTTCGAAGACACACCGTGTTAAAAATTCTTAATTCTCATTTTCAAATGTTGGCAGGTATGATGTACTTGCATCATTTGCAAATTCATGACATGAGATGCCCCAATGGCTATATACATGCATTAATTATGACTGATGAGCCACCCCCCCCCCCCCCACTCAGTGTTATTTAGGGTAAGCGACTAAGCATATGCATGTTCCCCCCAACCCCTTTGAAAGCACCCCCTATCTCCTGTGTGTAATTTTAATATGGGCCAGATTTTTTAAAGCACCCTATAAGTCAATATGGGCCAGACTTTGTTGCGTTAAAGTACCCCTTTACCAGAGATTTTGGGTACACGAACATGGTCCCTCCAACCCGGCGTGATAGGGGGCCGGGCTTATTAGCTACTTTCCAACTATGATCACTGGACCAATCACTACATGAATGATTCATGCACTTACATGTACATGTGCATGTGCAGAGCTCAGAGCCCGTTTATGAAAACGATTCAAACAGTGCTGTTTACTCAAAATTGCTGAATAGACTCTATGCATGAATCGAAGAAACAAAGCCCTTCTCAACCTTTTATATATAAACAGCAATTTAGAGCGAACGGCGCCTAGAGTAAACGAGGGGGTAATCGACCATCACCAGTTTTCAGGCGTTCCTTTGGATGCATGGTAAAATTCCTTTAAAATACATCGCATAATAGCATCACATATCCCACACATGCCATACCATGCCAGAGTCACTGAAGAACCACATTTGTAATGGAACATATATCCTAAAATATCACATTTTAGCGATGTAATCAGCGGTCCCGCTACCCGAATCTGAAAAATCGAGTATCTTACACATGTCTGTAAGAAATATGGGTACCATAAAATGAGCTTTATTTCAAGTATTTTTCATATTTAGAGCCCAATTTTGTGTGAGTCGCAAGCTCAAAAGTATCTCATCGCATGTATTAAATCAACGCAGCCGGACACCGCAACGTACACACGATATCTCTGTCTAATTCAGATTCCAATTTCCGATCACCGCAGAACTAGTTTTCGGCATGGCGAGCTCCGGCTCGGGATACCTGCTCGATGCTCCGCCCGCTAGTGCTATAGATCAGCGGGGAAACGCACGACGCGGGCGCACTTCCTATTGACTTTGTACATACGACCAAAAACTGTCTCGCTAGGTCGATAACTGTCTCCGATACAGTGAAAATTGAAATGGATATTGTCATGGCAAATCATGATTTTTTTTCTGGGATTCTTTGTTTGTTTGAATAATAATATTTGCTTCATGATTTGAACAAGAAATGATAATAATAGGAAGTAAAGAGTCTTAAAAATAGGATTTTGTCTAAAGTGGCCGAAAACCCCCCTCCTATCATGAATACTAATATTTGCTCCGCCGTGACCGCGCATGCGTTGTTATTTTTTTTTTTTGTTGTTGTTGTTGTAATGACTATCAGTCAAGACCTGACTATTATCACCAACGCCTTTCCAATATTAATTTCTTTCTTTCTCTTTTGTTTTTAAACAAGAGTATCAAAAATATACTTTAAATATAGGCTTCTCTCTTTTTTTCTTTTTCTTTTTTTTCCCCTTAAAATGAAATGAAAGAGAAAATAGATGAAGAAAAAACAAAAAAAAATACGACAAAATGTAGATTTTTGTATCCTGTAGGTTTCCGCGTAGTCCTGTCCGTTTCTCTTCGCCATGTTAAATCAACGAACATGGATGAATCGTCGGGTTAGCACAAAAAATTACCCTTTTTCCCCAACGAGACTTCTTCGTATTATGATTTCAAGTGGTTGGAAAGATGCCCAAAAGAGTAAACAAAAAAAATGTTAAGTCTAGTCAAAGTTGTAATCAATTAGACTACCTCTTTTTCAGTATTTGCTTTGCGAAAACATGTACCAAACCCGCTCAGCCGCTGTTTGAATCGTTTTCATAAACGGGCCACATCTGCATGAGCTTCGACGCCTTAGCATTGGCGTCGGAGCTCCATGGAGTACGTTACTTTCATAGATGCAGTATTGTACAGTAGGGAATATAATCTAGTAAATCTACTATCATCATCAATTGCGATCCGTTTGGATTTTTTCATGAACAAAATTTACAAAAAATCAAAAGGAATAATGAGATTTATAACCAAATTTCCTAATTTTTACAGAAAGCATACCCAATTCTGTATCAAGCCTTAAATTATGTTTAATCTTATTACTCACCTCCTGGAGAAAATGTTGATCTTTAAAGTATAGCTCCAGCAGCAAAGCAAAGTTGGCCGTTGGTCGTTTTCTGCAGACCGATATTTTCTCACACATGAGTGGCTGTGTGGGACTGTACTGTAGACCAGTGACAGTGGGACTGTACTGTAGACCAGTGACAGTGAATTGAAATTCTATTTCGAGTTCGATCTTTTCTCATGTTGTTCAATACTTGCTCTGGAATAGTCTCTTGCAATTCTTTTTCCTGGTGTAAATCTAACCCTTATCCCCTATATTCTGGGTTTTAAAGGAAGACAAATCTGGCGAAACGGCAAAGTAGTGGCTGGAGTGAAGAGTTAATTCAAAATTGAAAATACTGTGCATCCACCACTAGATGGCAGCAAACACACTAATAATTGTATTTATTTGGGGGCAAATTGTTACATTACAATTCCATATTATCGGATTAGTTCAAGGTCATCAAAACAATGGAGTAATCAGCAAATTCTTCTGCTAATAAGATAAACAATTTTGTTAAATACTTGATTCAGATTTAAAAAGACAGATAGATCATTTTAGTCAAAGATAAAATAAAAAAATTCTTAATTAATTAAATGATCATTCAATAAAATTATACTCCCATATTTTAAAGGGCCGGGAGAGTCTAGTTCTGAGGAGGGCCAGTAATTTGTTTGAATCATCTTTGAACTAATTTGTATTTACACAAAAAGGCATACTTTCAATATTAATTTGTTGAATTTCTTTTAATACTACTGAATGTTTAAAAACAAACATAATTTGATGGTGGGCAACCATCGAAACATTATTTCCTGGCTAATTTCCTGGGTTTTGAACAGTTTAGGTAGATTGTTTTGAAGGGGTCTCTAAAAGAGTGTAATTTATGACCACCCCCCTCCCCGCAAAAAAACATCTATCAATATCATGTAGAAGTATTAAAGAAATTGAAAGAAATTACACAAATATAAAATGGTAAGAGCTAGAAAAAATTAAATATTAGAGATGCCAGAAATATAGCTACAAAATGACGGAAGTAAGGAATAAATAACTAATTACAGAAGAATGATGGTACATCAATAAAGGAAATGGAAAGGAGCCAACAAAATGACAAACAAAGTTAAAAATAAATGTTACATGCTGTTGTTTTGGGGTACTATAGGCGCGTGTTTCATTCTTTTTGATAATATTTATGCCTTTCATTTTTTTTTTCTTTCTTTTTCGTTCATGGTTTGTAAATTTGCACTCTTCATAAATCTCTAGTTTTAGTTTGACCCAATGACGATGCGGATACTGTGTGTGTCTGGAAACAAGATGCCATTTTTCTATGCACATCACATTAGGGGGGGGGGGCACTGCCGCAACGCACGCCTGAGTATCCCTACAGTAGGCCTACTATCCGAAAATCAAAGATGGAAAGGGGTTGCACAACTAATGGTATATACGTGCCCCCATCCACTGCATGTTTGAAAAAGTTGTTCAGCAGCCAATAAAAAACCTACAGAAAAACCTGCATATGGCCACAGTGGTACGCTCACACTGTCCACGTACACGGTTTGCCCCTCATTCCACCAATCCTGAAACAAAATCAGCACCCTTTGAAATATAATTTCTTTTAAATACTTTAACTTTGTTTTTTATGGGTGAGAATAAATTGTGAAGTAGTTGTATACTACATACAAGATCATTTCCTTATAAATTTTTAATTTATGATCATCTGAGCACCATCTAGAAATGCCCATCTGTACCCCATATGGGTCTTGTGTGGTACATTATGGGTACAGATATAAACCAGATGTACCCCATATATCTTCCTCCATCTGGGGCCCATCTAGAAATGCCCATCTGCAGCCCAGATGGGTTCAATGTGGTACATATGGGCCCCAGATATAAACCAAATGAGTCCCACATATTTTTCACAATATGGGACTCATATGGAAATGCCCATCTACAGCCCATATGGGTTATATGTGGTACATATGGGCCCAGATATAAACCAGACGGACCCCAGATATCTTCCACCATCTAGGCCCCATCTAGCAATGCCCATCTGCAGTCCAGATGGGTTAAATGTGGTACATATGGGCCCAGATATAAATCAGATAGGCCCCATATATTTTTCACCATCTGAGCCCCATCTTGAAATGCCCATATGCAGCCCATATGGGTTATATGTGGTACATATGGGCCGAGAAATAAACCAGATGGGCCCAAGATATCTTTCACTATATGGGCCCCATCTAAAAATGCCCATCTGCAGCCCATATGGGTTATATGTGGTACATATGGGCTGAGATATAAACCAGATGGGCCCCAGATATCTTTCACCATATGGGCCCCATCTAGAAATGCTCATTATGCAGCCCATATGGGTTATATGTGGTACATATGGGCCGAGATATAAACCAGATTGGCCCCAGATATCTTTCACCATATGGGCCCCATCTAGAAATGCTCATATGCAGCCCATATGGGTTATATGTGGTACATATGGGCCGAGATATAAACCAGATGGGCCCCAGATATCTTTCACCATATGGGCCCCATCTAGAAATGCCCATCTGCAGCCCATATGGGTTATATGTGGTACATATGGGCCACGGATATAAACCAGATGGGCCCCACTTATCTGGGCCCCATATACCAATTCGCATTTACATCCCATATGGGATTCATCTGGGCAATATGGGGCCCAGACAACCCAGATAAAACCCATATGGGCCCCAGATACTTTGCTATCTGGGTAATGATTCTTTACAACTTTGATATATTTGGCTGCCCCTGTGGATGTATTATAAGCACTAGAAAATTTAGCCCCTAAAACACTTCTGCTTTCGAGAAAAATTGAATATAAAAATTTACCGGTGCTCCCGGTAAATTTTGATGAATTTCAAATAGCGTCTACGGCCGTACAATGGTAGCTGCGACCATGACAATCTCAGAATATGTAGTTGTGATATAAAATTTCCAAACGGAAATAGCTAATCGGTCGATTTTAGTCAAAAACATTGTTTTATAGCTTGATTAATATCTTGACCTTGAGAGGGAACTATACAACATAAAGAGTTTATTATTTACAATTTCATAACTTTAGACTCAATTTCAACCGCGACAACGATCACTGAATATTGAAGGATCGCATATGCTTCCAAAATTTTTGTTTCAACCAAATTCATGACCCCATACCAAAACTGTGTATTACCTTTATTAAATAAAGCATTATCTTGTATGCCTTACACACAACCTGTTTGAAAATTGAAAATTTGTTAATTTCTGCATACAAAGCAAATGGGAGAGGAGCTCACAAGATACATGTATACGTCACAGAGTTGCCAACTGGAAATGAAATTAGCAAATATAATTATGACATAATCATGTACATGTATAAAGTTTATATAATTTGGGTTTCTCCTTGTTGTAGACATAAAAAAGAAGTTTTATGTGAATTAGTAATCATGAACAAAATGAGAAAGAAAGTGAAAGATGAGGTAAAAGGTATAAGTAAGGGATGAAAATATATTCAGGTCCTCATAAACCTAAATAAAAATTACAGTAAAATTTATTCTAGCACAAAGAAATGGAGAAAGAGAAGGAATAGACTGGGACAGAAAGGGAAAAGGAAGGAAAAGAGAAGGAAAGAGTTGGACAGAAATGGATAGAGGAAGAGAAAGAGAGAGAGAGAGAGAGAGAGAGAAAGAAAGAGAGAGTTTGTGAGTCATACAAGGAGTACACTGTATTTCCTTCCATTTCTTAAAAAATGAAAAATCATGGAGCTAAAAGTTGTACATACATGTACATGTATGCATGCACAAGGCTTATAGTACATTGTACAGTACTAAGAACTGGAATCTCATCCATTCCAATGTGTTATGTAATGGTACAATTTCTACCAAGTTGACCTTCATCTCAGTAGGAGGCATGCAAGCCAGCTCTGATAGTGAATGTCAATCATTGTTACCATGACGATCCCTCTCAGAGCTAAGCTCCTCCTATAAGCACAATAAATGCTTATGGGCTCACTTGTTGTACAGACCCTGTGTCAGGAGCAGCTTCAGTACATGGCCTATGGTAGTCTTATAGTGCAGACTCACTTTTACGACTGACCAGGGTTTGTGCTTGCAGACTAAAGAAAGAGCATGGACGGAAAGAGCATGAAATCAAAAGAAGTATTGTAAAATAAGTTGAGAGAGAGAGAGAGAGAGAGAGAGAGGGAGAGGGAGCTCACCACAAATCCCATTATATCCCAAGTGAACGATAAAATTGGTCAAATGTCCTTCTACATTCCATTCCTAAAGTTTCAGTGCCCAACGCTAGTTTCAATCAGACTTATTTTTGGAGACTGAACAGGACTTCAATATCCTACTGTATTTATGTTAAGATTATAGCATTTCTTCTGATAAACGAACTAGAATGGAATTAAAGTTATGCTTCTGATATTTGGGAGTCATTAATATTCGTCTGTGGTGATACTTTCAGTTAAAGGGGGGAAGTCCACCCTGATATAAAGTTGGTTTTGATAGAAACAGTTTAATTTTTTTATTAGAATGCTTCCACAAATCATTCACGAATCGAGTTAATTACGTATAGTCACAAAATGACCCTTTACACGTTAGTGAAAGATGTTCTTGTTTGCGAGCCTGCAATCCCAGTCTGTGCAGCCACGCAGAGCCTCTGATACATAATATACGACGTGACTGTCATATATTACTCGGACATATGCATTCATCACTGTCTGTGAAATGTTCTGTTTGTTTTTGTTTTTGTTTTCCTTGGGTGTATTTGATATGTGCTACATCATGTATACTTTAACTTTAATAACCATTGGTCTCAAATAGTCCTCTATTAGTACATAACATACTGTTTCTAAGCGCACAAACTAACATCAAGCAGGTATACTATAAGAGGGGGAGGGGAGGGGGTAGGGGAGGAAGCAAATGGAACATCCCTAAAGTTCCTCCAATTGCTAAAATGATATGTTCTAAGAAGGTTTGTTAGTGATTGTACAAAGCTCTCTATAAACGTAGAAAGGAATTATATTACAAAGCGTTGAAGAACATGTGGCAAGGCAAAAAGGCATGGTCGCCATATCAATCATTTCCTTGCACGGGGTCCGGTAGATACATAGATAAATCGGAGATGCGATACGTGTCCTTTTATGCTACTACTACTACTACTGTTTTGTGTTACAACTTCCGATACGTTACTACTACTACTACTACTACTACTACTACACATACTACTACTATAACTAGTAAGTCAATACAGCTGCTGCTTCTTCTTATCAGCAGTATAAATAATTTTGTATATTGCTTTGTTCAAGTACATTTTATCCATTTCTACAACACAAATCTTGTAATATACATGTCCGAATCATCAACGACCAATTTATCGAAATTGTTAATCATTCATTTGGTAAATAACATGTAAGCGGGATATTTACAGTGGTGCATTCGGTTAAGGATCTGAGAGGGTCCCCCTCACCCCGCTGGCAAAATCAAAGTACCCATAAACCTTCACTAGTACACAAATTTCCCCTTCCCCCCCCCCCTCCTTTTGTTTTCTCTGGTCAAATTTTGTTTTAAATAATTTCCCCATCAAAGCAATAATTACAAATTATACTTCTTTTGGTGTGTATCAGTACAAGCTTAGAAAAAGATGGGTAGATTGCTGACAAAAGCTCTTCTTCTTTTTGTGATACGAAAGACGCAGACATTATATCAAGCTAAGAATCGCAAACTTCAAATCTGATGAAAAACTATATAAATGTGAATAATTTCATGAAATTGTTTAGTCTATAAAGCGTGTATTTGTATTTATAACTAAATAACATTGTAGTTGTCTTCGGTATCAGATGAACGTACATTAAACAATATTGACATTTTTAATTTCGCGATATTTTTACTCCAAATTCCCTTTTTAAAGCCATAAATTAATAAAGAACTACATATTTATGGTAAAAAGTATGTGAAGTTCATATTATCTGTTTTGTCAATAATTTGTTTTAATATCTTCAAGATAATATAAATGCACAAAAATGTAACGTTTATAGCAGGTCAAAGGTAAAACAATTTTGTGTCCCTTCCGTTACGCTGTTGTAGGTACTTGTATTTTTTTTTTCATTTGTATATATAAAAATGACGTAAAATACAATTTTGCAGACTTTATGCTTTTTTAGGTCTTGTTCTGCAACGTACATGTACTTTTTGGAATTTGAAATTACATCGTTTTATATTTCCAAAGCTTTGATCGAAGATCGAAGATTAAACTTCTCTTGCACAAAACTTTAATTATCATGATAAGTGACCATTTCACCGCTAAAGCACACCAGAGAAAGATGCTTTAAAATGTTGTTGTTTACTAATGTATTATGTCATTATCTCAATGCCTGCACACTTTGCTTGTACCCGTCTGTCACGCTCAGTTTTTCGCCCCTATCCAGATGGACAGTGTTAGTGCCAGGCGCATAGCTAGGGGGGGGGGGGGGGGGGTCGCCCCCCAAAAAAAAGAAAAAAAGGAAAAGAAAACACAGAGAGAGAGAGAGAGAGAGAGAGAAGAGAAAAAAGTAAGAGGACGAATAAATATGCATCATAATCATTTATTAGAAAATGTAATTGTGAAACGAGCTTTGAATTCTATAGCCACCAGCCCAGCCCAGCGCAAACAAAAATTCGAAATTTTGTATCACCCCCGTGCTGCACCCCCTGGACCCCACCATGGCCCCTAAGGCGGGCCTCTGAATGCTCATCCGACCGTTAAATTCCTAAATCCCCTAGCTTCCTGGAGCTCTGTCCCCTGGACCCTATTAGGGGCCCTGGACCCCACGCCAATTTACGCTTCACTCTACCTGGTCATAAATACTTTAGCCCCTACCTCTCCCACTTTGACAAAAAGGTTCCGCGGGGCTTACAGGCATGCAACATGTAAGAGTCGGATGGTGATGCAAATTTTTGTTCTGCCCCCCCCCCCCCAAAAAAAAAAGTTTTTACTCATTACGCCACTGCATAACAATGAATCAAACATTATTTTTGAACATTCAGAAAAGGATTAAAAGTAGAGGACGGTACAACGAATCGTCTTCAGTTTATAGTTTAATGAAACTTCAAAGCTTCAGCATTCGCACAGGAGCTAGGGCGCTTCGCGCACTCTGTAAGTGATTCGAAACCCTAAAATAAAATCCTAGCTATGCGCTTGTTCAGGGCCCATGAAAGCACTGACAAATAATACCCGCATAGTTACAAAAGAAAAAAAATCAAAGATGAGCCCTTAAGGAGAGTGAATCAAAAGTATCACAATGCACTCCATTTCGGGGAGCCCTGCCCCAATACATTATATCATAGGTTTTCAAAACATATAATTTAAATTTTTGCACTTTAGGGGAAAACTTTCCGCAAAATAAACTATAAAAAAAATATAAAAAAATAAAGAGTAAATCCATAAATATGTGAGGATTGGGTGTCCATTCTGTCACGCTTGAGTTACCTAAACAAATAAATTGAATATAAGATGGAGCATATAAGACACGTTGACTTTAAAAACTAAATTAAAACAAAATATGTGGTCCTTTGACAGAATAATACATAGTTAGAAGAGTAAATTGATGATAGAGGGCGTAGAAAAAATTAAATGAATCAATTAAAAAAAATATAAAAACAATGTTTAATTTTATGAAAATGTAACAGTAATGTTATAATACTTATTAGGATTCAGATCATTAAATTTCAGCACGATAGGATTAGGGCTTATCAATTAACAGTAGTTTGTTATAAACGCATCAAAAGACTCTCTATCAAGAAAGGTTTGCAAGACAAACTCATTTTCAAGGCGATGGTAAACTTTTTGATACGGCATTTGTTGAAGTATTCCCACAGTGGCTTTTCAATTGATGTCCGAATGATGTAAATAACAAATTTCTTTATATCATGGGAAAGCAAATTTGGAATGAAAAACATTTAATTATAATCTTAATGTTACCAGCAGGGTCAATACCAAACATGCGTTGCGTTCTCCCCCAAACTCCTGGGGACCGCAGGATCCTAAAGAGATCCAGCATTGGGCCTACACAAGGCCTGACACATTTTAGAATGACTTTGATATTTTTGAGTGAAATTTAATATATATGCTTTATATATATATCACAGATAGAAATAGACTGTACAATATTAGTGAGAGCAATAAAAAGCGAATTTGACTTTGTATAAGTACAAATTTCGATACGAAAACTGGGTTGCATTCTCCCCCAAACTCCGGGGGACCACTCCATGCACTCAGAGGTACCCCTAGAAATCCAGCTTAGGGCCTACACAAGGCCTGACACATTTTAGAATGACTTTGATATTTTTGAGTGAAATTTAATGTATATGCTTTATATATATATATCATAGATAGAAATAGACTGTACAATATTAGTGAGAGCAATAAAAAGCGAATTAGACTTTGTAAAAGTACAGATTTTGATACGAAAACTGGGTTGCATTCTCCCCCAAACTCCAGGGGACCACTCCATGCACTCAGAGGTACCCCTAGAAATCCAGCTTAGGGCCTACACAAGGCCTGACACATTTTAGAATGACTTTGATATTTTTGAGTGAAATTTAATGTATATGCTTTATATATATATATCATAGATAGAAATAGACTGTACAATATTAGTGAGAGCAATAAAAAGCGAATTTGACTTTGTAAAAGTACAAATTTCGATACGAAAAGTGGGTTTCATTCTCCCCCAAACTCCAGGAGATCACTCCATGCACTCAGAGATTCCCCCTAGAAATCCAGCTTAGGGCCTGTACAAGGCCTGAGACATGTTTTTAGAATGACTTTGAAATTTTTGAGTGAAATTTAATGAATATGCTTTCTATATATATTACAGATAGAAATAGACTGTACAACATTAATGAGAGCAATAAAAAGCGAATTAGACTTTGTAAAAGTACAGATTTTGATACGAAAACTGGGTTGCATTCTCCCCCAAACTCCAGGGGACCACTCCATGCACTCAGAGATTCCCCCTAGAACTCCAGCTTGCCTACACAAGGCCTGACACATTTTAGAATGACTTTGATATTTTTGAGTGAAATTTAATGTATATGCTTTATATATATATTACAGATAGAAATAGACTGTACAATATTAGTGAGAGCAATAAAAAGCGAATTAGACTTTGTAAAAGTACAGATTTTGATACGAAAACTGGGTTGCATTCTCCCCCAAACTCCAGGGGATCACTCCATGCACTCAGAGATTCCCCCTAGAAATCCAGCTTAGGGCCTGTACAAGGCCTGAGACATGTTTTTAGAATGACTTTGAAATTTTTGAGTGAAATTTAATGAATATGCTTTCTATATATATTACAGATATAAATAGACTGTACAACATTAGTGAGAGCAATAAAAAGCGAATTAGACTTTGTAAAAGTACAGATTTTGATACGAAAACTGGGTTGCATTCTCCCCCAAACTCCAGGGGACCACTCCATGCACTCAGAGATTCCCCCTAGAACTCCAGCTTGCCTACACAAGGCCTGACACATTTTAGAATGACTTTGATATTTTTGAGTGAAATTTAATGTATATGCTTTATATATATATTACAGATAGAAATAGACTGTACAATATTAGAGAGAGCAATAAAAAGCGAATTAGACTTTGTAAAAGTACAGATTTTGATACGAAAAGTGGGTTTCATTCTCCCCCAAACTCCAGGGGACCACTCCATGCACTCAGAGATTCCCACTAGAAATCCAGCTTAGGGCCTGTACAAGGCCTGAGACATGTTTTTAGAATGACTTTGAAATTTTTGAGTGAAATTTAATGAATATGCTTTCTATATATATTACAGATAGAAATAGACTGTACAACATTAGTGAAAGCAATAAAAAGCGAATTAGACTTTGTAAAAGTACAGATTTTGATACGAAAACTGGGTTGCATTCTCCCCCAAACTCCATGGGACCACTCCATGCACTCAGAGATTCCCCTAGAAATCCAGCTTAGGGCCTGTACAAGGCCTGAGACATGTTTTTAGAATGACTTTGATATTTGTGAGTGAAATTTAATGTATATGCTTTCTATATAAATGGACTTTACAATATTAGTGAGAGCAAAAAAAGCGAATTCGACTTTCAGTAAAAGTACCCAAAATCGAGCAGAAACCTGGGTTGCATTCTTTCCCAAACTCCAGGAGGACCACTCCGGGGTTCTTCTAGAAATCAAGTTTATAGGGCCAACAAGAGGGCCGAAAACATTTCAGAATGACTTTGAAATGTTTCAGTGAAATTGAATGTAGGTATATATGCTTGAACATTGTACAGATAGAAATAGACTAGGTTGCGTTGTCCATGAAACTCACGGGGCAGCTCAGGACAGTGAAGGATCCAGGGGAGGGGGCCCTTCCCTTGGCCCCCAAAATAGGCAATTTTTGTTTGCCCAAAGGGAGGGGGGGATGTTAAGTTTTAAAAAAAAGTAGAGCTCAAACCCCCTCCCCTCCCATTTGGCCAATCGGCTGAATATTTTGCCCCTCCCTCGCCGCCGGCTTGATCCGCACCTGGCTCAGGGTTCCTCCCCGCTGGGGGAGGGGGGGGGGGGGGGGACAGAGTAACTTTGCTATTCATTTTAAGGACGGCTATTCATAAGGACCGCTATTTATAATGAGGAAAAGGGGGTCACTATTCACGAAGGCATGAGAACCGCTATTCATAATGTGAGATAAGGGTCGTTTTTCATAATGCACATTGAGGGTCATTTCTCATAAGGAACGCTATTCATGATACAAAATCGGGGTCGCTAGTCATAAACATGAAGAAGGGGCACTATAATTTTTAGAGGGGGTAACTACTGTACTCATCATAAAGACCGCTATTCATAATACGAAATTAGGTTTGCTATTCATAATACGTATATAATAAATAGCGACCCTCTTCTAGTATTATGAACAGAGACCCCTATGAATATAAACGACCCCATTTTGTATCATGAATATCGACCCTCTTCTCATATTATGTATAGCTGTCTTTAGGAATAATAACCCTTTTCTCAAATTATGAATAGCGGTCCTTATAGGAATGTGGTCCTTATGAATAGCGAGCGGTCCCTGATTGAGCAGCACCCATGGCGAGTAGCAGCACATCTGGAAAGAGCTCACTTACTCTTGAATTTACTATAATAAAACTGGGACGACCGGGTGTGACGATTTTATTGAAAGTGGTGGATATTTTCCAAGGCGGTTCTCTTCCAACTTGCTAGGTCTACTTGTTTTGTCACTTTTAATTATATTGATTATCTCACATCTCTAGGAACGAAAATAGGCCAAGTCGCAGGGCTGCTTTTTTGGAGAAAAATTACAAAAATATGTTCATTGTTTTTTTGTGATGTACATGTCAATGCATGAAGCCCAAATTAATGATATTGATAAATCTGTGCGACCATCGGCGAGGACTTTGCATGAACAAGTGAAATGATTTCAATTATTTTTGTGGGATTCTGCATCTGCAATTTTCACTTTAGCGATATTATGAATGATATATTTTCCTGAAGAAAATACTTCCCCATGTTTAAGGCCAAGATCTGAAAAGTTGGGGCACTTTTAGGAATTTTGCAGCACAAAGTTATGTTCCATGTTTAGGGATTTTTTTGCAAAAAAGTAACCCATTAGAGCGGCACATCACTGTATACTGTATGAGGTTGGGAGAATTTACTGTTAGAGGGTGATGCACAGTGATGCCTTTAAAGAAAACTATAAATATATTCGTGGTTTGAAAACAAAATCAGGATTTTTGTGCATGTTTAGAGGGTTAGTACATGCAGTAGAAGAAATATAATGAGTAACATTTCATACAACATTTATGCCATTTTTTTTTATCAACCTTCAACAATGTTACCGAGTCACTTTATATCATGAAAGCAATTTCATATTCTTGAAGACGGAATCGTTTGAGCTGCCATCGAGTGGTCATGTCTTGCGATAATTATACCTCGGGTCATTTGTCACAAGTACCTTCTCAAACATGGAAACTATGTTTCTCGCATTCAAGAGATATGTACAATTTTTTTTGGTCTATACAAGTATAGTAATATATAACGTGTCGAAAGAAAAATGCTGAGCACAACATTATTGGTAAAAAATGGTATTATATCCAATTAATGGACGCATGAATTGTAAGTTGCATGAAGAATGTACAGTGTACATGGAGTTGGTAATCTAGAGAGTTGGGGGAAAGTTCTTTTCATTTATCGTGTATTTCTCTACATAAAAATGATATTTTCAGATGATGTAATCATTATCATTTACAGCGAAAGAGTTTTAATAATTGTCATTTCCCAATTTTCAGGACTAAACTCAAAACCCGTTATTTAAAATATTGTTTGTTTATCTCATATAACTTTTTTGTCATGACTGATGGAAAAACTTATCAGAATGGGACATGGGACACCGCCCTCTATTCTAGCCGTAGGGGTAAAATGCAGGAAGGGGGGTAGTTCGGGGTTGAGAACTCCTTAATACATCTTTTTTGAGGGGGCAACCACATCACCTCATGATTCGGGCGACGCGATGGGCTCGCTGTAATTTGTCTTTTCGTGCCCCATAATGCTTGTCGGAATGAACGAAATATATTCAATTCTATAAATAAACTACTAAACAAATTGGCAAACTTATCAAGCTTCTTTAAAGTTAATAATAATTATTGCAATTGATAAGACTCTAGATATTTTAATTAAGCAAAGTGGCATTAAAGTCAGTCCTTTTGCGAAGGGATTTGCAAATTGATGTATTTAGCCCCAGGTCCTGCACGATATGCCTCCTGGTTTCTTGCCCCAAGAATATTTTGAGGGAACGCGTTTCGAAATGAGATATGAAAATGGCTTTGAACTTTATTAATACTGTAACTACAATTTTTCCCTTGATAACGAATACAAAAATGAGTGGTAATATTCTCTCCAATTTGAAACATCCCCCCATCCACTTATTGGTGGGTGTTGATTAGTATATATCACGATGAAGGCAAACCTTAACAAAATCTGTAACGCTCACTTTTGCCTACAGTTTCCCTGAAAAGTGTTATTCATGTGTAGACTTAAAGATAAAGTTGAACATTGTTTATCTGATGTTCTTCCACACTTGCATAATACAATGATAACGCTCAGAAATTATTTTCACCTCTTCCCAGAACTCAACCTTCTCCTTAAGTGACTTACAACTATTAATGCATTTGTTTACTTTGTGTTGCAATGTCATTGCAAAGTATTTTTCAATTTGATCTTGATTACTAGCTTTTGAAATTTAAGGAAGTAGACCCAAAATAAAACACACACAAATCGCTTTAGTGTGGTTATTTTTTGTTCTTCAGAGTAAGCTTTTTTTTAAATATTAAAGTGGTTCTTAATCAACATTTCCCCGAAAATCAATTTGCTTTTCAACTGTGACTGATGCTTTTCAGTCATTTCGATTGCTTTCGGATTCATTACGCGGTACCCGCTGCTAAAATATGACTTGATGGTTGTCTAGTCGCAAATATCCTCGAGAGGGCGCCACCCTACTAGGACACATTTCCTGCATCGTGCCTTTCAAAAGCATGCAGTACATAAATTTAGTTCAACACAATTGTGCAATATTCTCTCTAGCCTACTGTAATTCTCCTTTTGAATTATTGTGCTTCTTGTCTCATAATGCGCCCCGGAATAGTTTCCTAGATAGATGGCGTACTATAAGTGTTTGCGTTGTATACACATTTCCTTCATTAGTAATGATATTATCATTCTTATTATTATAATTATTATTATCATTATTATTATTATTTAACCATCATCATTATTATTGTAGTTATTATTATCATTATCATTACTATTATTACTAATTTAACATTGTCATTAATATTATTTCTACAATTATTATCATGCATATTGAGGCGAATTCATCCAATGGCCAGGACTTGAGATAGGTAGAATTCTGCATAAAAGCAATTTGAAATAAATCAAACACCGACAAAATGCCATTTAACGATCATTCACACTTAACGCATTAATAATAATATAGGCATGGGTGTAAAGTCAATAGGGAAGCACGGGCGTATGGCAGCATTCTATTGAAGGGGTGCACGGGGGGGGGGGGGGTCTGTTGCCAACAACATGAAAAAAATAATAAACTCAATCATTTGCTAAGGGAATCACCCACTAGTGACTACTCAAACGTTTGGAAACCCATATTTCGAAGGTAAGTATGAGGAAGAAAAATGCAAATGATTTTCGTATAATCCCTTCAACTATTTGCATGTTACGAAACAATCAAATATAGAGAGTATCAGAAATACATAGGGAAGAAGGTGTCAAATGGCTAGAAGCAGCTTTCATAATTCATAATGAGTTCTGGTTTTCTACAAGTTTATTTTGTAAAATGATGCAGTCACATGGCGATCTTTGGATTAAAAGCTTTGTTTAGAAGAGAGAGAGAGAGAGAGAGAGAGAGAGATAAATTGTGCATATAATTATTATGCCGTTGTACGATTAATCATAAAGGCCTGGGCAAAATGTTCTCTGCATATCAACACACATACTTTGAGAAGAAGAAAAAAACATTCTCTTTAATTCAAAGTCGTTTTACAACTTTTTGAGCATCACATAATACATTCAGCTAAACTTGGCACGAGGTTATTTTCCGCAAATAATATTATTGTTTATTCTGAATTTTGCAGAAATTAGATATATACGAACCCTTGTGCAATTTAACGTTGGAAATTTGGAATCGAATTAGGGCCTTGAGCGAAGAATACACGTTTAGCTGACCAAAAGTGCAAGTGGTTTCCACTCCCCGTGGGATCATAAAATATGTCATCTAGATCGTTTGCCTGTAGGTCTGGAATATCGATGGTCGTTAAATACCTTTGAAAGGTCATTATATCTTATTTTTATCTGACAATTTGAAGCGTTAAAGAGAATCAAAATAAGTTATAAACAAGGCATATACAAGTCTCCAGCGGTAAGGAAAAGACAAGCATAATTTAAGATATTTTCAAGC
This sequence comes from Strongylocentrotus droebachiensis, assembly GCA_035222895.1. Taxonomy (NCBI): domain Eukaryota; kingdom Metazoa; phylum Echinodermata; class Echinoidea; order Camarodonta; family Strongylocentrotidae; genus Strongylocentrotus; species Strongylocentrotus droebachiensis. The sequence continues at coordinate 84,210 of JAVYIG010001716.1, read as the reverse complement.
CGTGTTCATAGTGACTAGGAATCAGCTTATATTTGGATGTCACCCGACCCTCAAACTCATTTTAATCCATCAGCGCCATCTGTTGATAGGTGTAGGGTAATGCAACTGTCCTCATCCATCGAACAACCATCATGTATCGTGAACACACATGTACACTATACATATCAATTAATTAACCTTTTTCCGAAGAAAAAAATATTAAAGTCCGAATCACTTTGCATATAATTTGTTCGAAGTTCCGAATTTCATAAATCGTGTTCGTAAATATATTTTGCCATCCTTTGCATATCGTGCACATAATGATCACTTGGACGAAGGCGTAACTGAGATCTCTATTTATTCATTTTTTAAATCTTACGATCTTGAAGATAATGCATCACCGGTCATTGCCTTGGTCGTATACTAGAACTATTTGTATAAGTATTGGATACCACGTGACATTGTCATGTGTAATGTTATGATAGATTATAGTTTCATTTCATTATACGTTTCCGTGAGTTTGCTGACCATATACAAAAATATAAATAATATAAGATTATAATAATGGGTCAGGGTCAAGGTTGAGAGTAGAGCCGAGCCTTGTTTTGCAGGCACATATCCTTGTCAGTCGTTGTTCGTTACAGTGTCTGCATTATGAGAATACAATACGCTCGGTACTTTAGCCGCTATTCGACACAGCCATCAGCTACCATATTTAGGTTCTGCTCTAGGCTGTAGGAATTGTGGAAGATTGCCAAATTAGATTCTTTGCTTGCAGACTAGGCAGGGCCTTTCTGTGAAAATAGCAGTTATTGAATGGTATCACCGCCAGATAAAGTGTTGCTTATGATATGACAGCCTCAGTGATCATAAATGGGTTAAGTTGCAGCAGTAGAATTGTTACTAGTAGTAGTAGTTGAGTCTGGTTGTACAGTAGTAATGATAGTAGTATTTAGAGCCGTAGCTTAGTTGTAATAGTTGTAGTCCAAGTCCTAGTCTTAGTCGTAGTTGTTGTAGTAATAGTAGTAGTAGTAGTAGTAGTAGTAGTAGTAGTAGTTAGTAATAGTAGTAGTAGTAGTAGTAGTCGTAGTAATAGTATTATATCTATCATTGTCATTGTCATTATTATCATCATTATCATTATAAGTAGTAGTAGTGGTAGCAGTAGTCGTCGTTGTAGTAGTAGTTGTTGCTGTAGTTACTTTATTACTTGTTCATTCATACGGGGTTAATCTGAAAAAGGGTCATTTGAACAACTGGATACCAATTTATTACGAATATAAACAATACTAGAATTATTGGGTTAGAAAAGAAGTCAGATGAAGTTTTGATAAACATAATACATTGGAATTTACTCTTGCTGTCCTGGGGCTACAAATATTGACCAACAGACTAAGTATTTTCAATCACACATTGATCTACCAAGTAAAAGTACATCAATAATCATTTATATAAATCATTATTTCATCAATATTTAATATCTATTTTAAGCTAATATGAAAAGCTTTAAATAAAATTACACATGTTTTAATTCAAGAGAGCGACCACCATTACATCAATAATCATTTGTTTGTGTATTAAATCGTCCAATGCTATACTACTAAACTATTTTTTTATAATTTGAATTATCTAGGTCTATATTTGCTTTTAAAATTTGACCTTGTCCTCGTTCAAAGACACGGCTGACCTATGAAATTATCTTCTTTTCACTTCAAACAAGTAAGAGTGCTCAATCTCTATCAGATTCCAGTCGAGTGGACATGCGTGCTGGTATTCTTGTATTGATTTCTTTTTAATTTCTCCTGTACCGGATTCTAACCTCCTCTGTTGTCCTTGAATATAGGCCTACCTACCGTCATCTGTACATGGTGTTTACGTGCCTATAAAAAATAAAGTATTGGTCCTGATTTCAATTCAATATCCTTTTAATCATTCTCAAGACAACACTTGTCAGTTACAGTCATCTCGTGCAAGAGCCACTTCTCATTGGTTCTACAGTATGGGGTAAGACAACTTTGTTTCGTTGTGTATCATTGTTTTCCAAGAAAAATGTTATTTGATTGTTTTCATTAGGCTACAAACTATGCATTTCGTGAAGAAACAAAATCCACATAATAAATATCAATAATAGTAAAGCTATTACTATTACTAACTTTCATTATTTAAATTATGTTGAGAGCAACCCACTCTGAACCGGCAGCTACAATTTTGTACTGTTAAACAATAACCACAGTCAGACAATGTTTATTATCTTTATTCTATAGTTCGCCGATAATAAACTCTTGGATAGCCCTCCTAGCGACGATCATGTTTATGATATCAACGGTGATGGCGTGTTCTTCCTGCCCTCATGACTGCTTGATTGGTGAGTTGATAACATTCCACCCCTCTTTTGTTCTTCATTTTTATCAAAAGGATGACATCATCACTGAGGTAGGCCTAGGTCACAATTCACAGTTCACCATAGAGAGCCCAAACTCTGCTCACATGAGCCTCCCTTTAAAATGTTGGAGGGAATTGCAAGAAAAGAACCTTTGTCGTCAAATTTGAAAAATAGAGTTTTACAATATTTGGTAAGTTTGAAAATCTGAGGGCTTTAAAATTTGTCTTAATATTGGTCCAACACTCCCTCCCCCTCCTCCATTCCTTCCTTTCTTCCTCTCGCGATACAGCGATCTCCGCATACATGTATGTATAATGAATTTTTTTTTTCTTTCGGATGAGGCAGAAGAATATTAAAAATGAAATAACCATGAAGTTAAAAAAAAGTTTTATAACATTTCCATTAGTCATTATACCCCCCCCCCCCTAAAAAAAAAAAACATAAGAAATAAATTGAAAATAGAATAGTAGTCAGTATAATCAGGATGTAAAGGGAGCATAACTTCTAATCCCAAGTAAGATGTGTTCTGTCATTTTCTGTCCGCAGATTGTGTTTAGTAGTTTTAGCACATAATATGCGTTTTAGGACACATGTTCCTGTGAACAGTGTTCCAAGCCCATTTTTATAAACTAGCCGAAATTTAAAGGATTAAACAAATTCAAAACCTAACTACAACTTTTAACCTCAACTAAAACCCAAGTGTAACCCTAACCCTATAACACTGGTCTATGTAGGCACCGGAGCACTGGTGACAGAGAGTCAGACCATGAAAGCAGCTTTGAGAGATGTAGATATACATACAGGCAATTTCCATGCCCATTTCGTTGGCAAGTACTCTCGCAAAATTGACAATTTTGAGACTAGCGTTCGGCCTGGTCCCCAAATTTGAAAACAAAGATTTTTTTCTGTTAGTTGCTTGTCGGAAAAAAATCGTTGTCCTGCTGTAATGCCTTGGTATTTTCCTTCTGTTTTGCTTCCAGCTTACTACCCATTTGAGGGAGACGTTACTGATAGCTCCGGTAACAACCGCGACGGAGCCACGACCGGCGATGTTTCGTACACGGCTGGCCAATGCGGTCAAGCCGCGTCCTTTAACGGTGCGTCTAAAATGAGCGTCCAGTCGTTTGCCAACTTCGCCTGGGGCACGGAGTTCAGTGTCAGTGTATGGTTTAAGCGAACCGGTGATTGGGGGAACTACCAGGGCATCGTCAATAATGGGTATTACACTACAGGGAGCTGGGAAATAAGAATGGGTAGGGAGAACAGCGGTCAGATGTTGGGCGGTGGTGTCATTACAACCGCTGCGGGTACTACCTGGGACTACATACATCTTGTCGCTTTACAGAACACTTGGAACCACGTGACCATGACCTATGACGGGGCTACCTTGCTCTACTATCTCAATGGTCAGCAGCAGACAGCAAACAACCAGAACTGTTGCACTGGTCCTATTCTAACACGCAATACACCGGTCACTATTGGTCAAGCAGGTCCAGGGAATAGTAATGAGTATTTCTATGGCTTGATTGACGAGGTCAAGATCTATGGCCGAGTTCTCACTGCGGTCGAGGTTCAAAATATGGCCAACCATCCATGTCTTTAAAATCCATAAATCGATTCTTCTGAAGTATATTGATCAAGGAATTGTATAATATATTTTTGTTTTGTTAGAGAGCTTAGAACCAGGCCTGTAACCATTGTGGCTTCTTTATTATTGGCATTAATCATGTTAATGGTATGGTATTACATGAAATATATAATTTAAGCATAACTAATGTTATTCCTTTATTTTGAATTTTTCAGAATATAATCCTTTTGATATGGTTTAGGCTGTTTAATACAATTTTACAGCCTCATTTCAAAAATTCAAAATACTGTATTAATACGAGATATAATTATTTTCGACTTACGGTTTTGAAGGCGTTGGTTCTAAACAAATAATACATGTTAGTATCAAATTTGTCCATGTATGAAACTCAAGATAAGCCGAGATATGATTATAGGTTCATCGGGAAATTTTAGACGCTTTATCATCAATGATTATTTTGTAAGTTTACGGACATAACATAGTGGAAGTCTTGTTAAAGACCCAAGATAAATATCATTTCGATACGCCATGCTCATAATCTTTTATGCTTGGATTGTTTTTGAAAAGAAGCTTCTACAGGATGAATATGGTATCACTTTGTTCTTATCTTGGAAAGTTCATGGTGTGATGTTATCCCTAAATAAACAGTACTTTGAACGAGTTTATAGATGTCAAAAATCATTTCGTGTCTGATAAACGTCTACCCGGCGAGCCTTGTCAAGAGACAGCTCTTGTGATTGCGATAAAACGGAGTCAAAGTGTACATTAACAAACGTGTTCTTTCAATATAAAAAAACATAAGCAGATAAAGAGAAGGAGAGAGAGAAAAAATGGAGTGAGGGAGAGAGAAAAAAATAAGAGAGAGAGAGGGGTAAATGGGTTGCAGAAAACGGACACAGATACAAAGACAGATGGAGAGAGGGTAGTAGGAGAGAAAGAGATAGATAGAGAAAGAGAGAGAGAGAGAGAGAGATTGAGAGAGCGAGAAAAAAATAGAAACTTGAACTTTATTTGTATCGACCCCTTTCATAGTGCGATAAAAATGCATGAAAATTATGATAAATTGTTTTATATCAGATCAATAAAGTTAAGATGGCAATTAAAGCATTTGTAAACAACTAAGGCAGCGTAACTATTATAACTATACTTACATGCACTACGCCGTGATTATAAGAAGAGATCAACATATGAAGTTGAATAATTGTGATTTAACTATCTTTAACATAATAATTCTAACAAACCTTTTATGAATGACATTTTCGGTATATACATCAAAACAACAAACAAAAGTGAACCCCACCCCAACCCCGAGCAAATCTTCATAATTTCTAAACCGCAAAGTTTTGAACAAATTTACCTAAAGGAGACTATGCCTTTAGTTCGCATGTACAAAATAATAAATAACAGGTATCCGCCAAAGTCATGCTTAAATGATCATGCCTTGAAGACAAATAACAATATTTCAAAATTAACAAGATTGCTGCTATTTAATTATTGTTCTAAGAGACAGTCACACTCATGACTGTCTGCGCTGTATGTATATATCAGGCTAATGATCTCCAGACACCCTACTGACCTTAAATCTTTCTTTCACGGTTGACAGAGTTCAAACTCTCCTGCACGTTTTCAACAGATAGTTGAATAATACTTTAAATTTATAATAATATGTTATAGAAATATTAAGCTTCGTTATTATATGTATATATGTAAAAAAAAAAAAAAATGAAATGAAATTATTTCGGCTTGTATATTTGTATTTTACCTTACGTTTATATGATCTTTGTTATTCAGTTATTATATTTGGAAAAATGCAGAAATAAAATGGAATACAAAGTCAAATAAAAAAATAAAGGAACAATAAGCAAGAGCCAAAGGTAGCTGAAGTATAGTGTCATTGCAAGGGATTATGTGTTACCTGTTTCTCAATACAACTGTAGTAACCACACCACTTCATGTCTGTTTGAAGGGGGTGATAATGGACTTTAGGGTGCATCAGAAGAACACTAAATAGCCCTGCTAGTGCATACATACAGCGCCGTATTCCATGAATGTTGCTGTCTCTCAGTACACTAAAGAAATGACATCAATCTTATTAAGTTTGAAATGAAGCCCTTTTGTCTTCAAAGTGTGCTTATACAATCATGTCTTGACAGATACGTACCTTTGGTTGTCAACTACAGGCGTAGTACAATCTAGGTAAAGGTGTTCAAAACTTTGCGATTCAAAAATTACGAGGAGTTGCTCAGGGGGGGGGGGGTACTTTTGTATTGTGTCTAGTTAAACCATTTCCATTGCGGTTCCTGTACTGAGAAAGGACATATAATTATGTCTCTGTCTCCCTTGCAGTAAGCACACTCAAATTCCTAGTGAAGTCCGTCACTGATACTGTCTGCAGTAATTAAAAAAATAAAAAAAATAAATAATAATAATAATAATAATACAAAACCTTTTGTCTAAAAATGCTCTCATGTCGTCCTCTTACACAGGGTTATTAATGATTAACACGCACATTATTTTAATCAAGCTGTATCAAGTAGGGTTCTAACACATGAACATCTTTACAAATCCTGAAATCTGTACATTGAATATGTTTAAATTATATCTTTGTGCAAATTATGTTTGTCTATATCTTTAGCGTAATTCAAGGGCCCTTTTTAGCCATGTAGTGTGAAAGGGAGGTAATATATATATAGAGAGAGAGAAAGAAAAAAAAGAGAGAGAGGGGGAGAAAGAGATGGAACAGAGAAAGTTAAGAAAATAAAAATGATAAAAAAGAGGTCGGAGACAAATACAAAGAAAGACGACAGATTCCATTCTGGACATGTTTGATAATAGTATTGTCATGCTACCACCGGGATTATCACATTCAGTTTAAAAGTGAACAGTCGGTCAGAATATAAACACAGTTTTGCAGGTAGGATATTTGAAATGTCCTTTTAACACAAAGCAGATTATGAACGCCTTGTTTATTTCAATTTCAACTGTTAGCATATGTTAATATTTTCAATCCTTATTTCTTACGGAGGTATAGATCTTTTGAACTAAAAAATACTGTTCCGAGTTATCCTATTCTATATCTCCATATATCTAGATCAAATGACAGAGTCCACGGAACTTGAAAGATAAGTATTGAAGTGTTTTGTTTGTGTACATATCAAGCTACAGCAACAAAATAGGAATTAAAATTGTACTTTGTACAGTAAATATAACCATTAACATTACTTACACGCATCAAAACTCAATGATTAACAAGAGAAATAGAAGACAAGACTTTCCAGCCATAATAAAAAATAATTTAGAAAAACTGCTCTAAATGTTCACTACTTTAAAAACAAATGTCTGGTTTTGTCGCATATTACCCCCAGTGAGTCAAGTTTATGCTTACGTATTTTGTAAAGCTTAATTGATATGCTTCAACCATGAACAAAAAACAATATGAAGATAAATTGAAACTGATAGTTTGAGTGCTTGGATTGAATTGACCACATTTACATATTCTTGTGAGATGGTGCTGCTGATCACTTGTCACACACGAATACATTAGGACAAATTGAAAGAAATTAAAAAGAAAATAAGAAGAAAATTTAAAAACAAGTAAACAAAGTATAATAAAATAGAAAAAGATACAATCCAATGAAATAAAACCACAAACACAATTGTAGACCCCCCCCCCGTAGAAAAATTAAGTATAGTAATTTAAAAGAGTTTGTGCTTTCGTGAGTTTTGTTATGTAATCCTTGTACAGAATTCGCACAAAAGTGGTTTAAAATGATATGCTATGCAGTAGTTTAATGATCTTTTCAAGTGTCTGTACTCAGCTTATTTTACTTAATTTATTGTTATGTGCTTTCCGTAATGGTCGATTCAACTTAACAGGTTTTCGCAAGCTTCATGTAAAGCCCCGCATATAATCTTTGTAAATATAGTTAACATGTACTGTTACCTTGTATACTTTGATTTTTATATTGCGAAATAAATTGAATTGAATGGACCACCTCACTGCCCGAATATCAGGTATCGAGTACGGGAATATTGGTAGTTGACGAGAGGGAGGGGGTGTATATAGTGGCAGATATTATTTCTTGTATATTTACTTTCTACAACAACAAATAAAAATTCCATTTATAATCCAGCAAATAAACCGAATTAAGTTTATCTGGATCATAAATTTCGAGATGCGAACAATTATAAACATCCGAATGCAACCTTAATTGTTATGTTTATATTTCTTGGTTGGTAATTGCTTTGGTGGTCAACTAGACCGACGGCCCATGAGACCTTCAGACCACTATACCAAAATGTCGGTCATCTGGGCTTTCAAGTCAATTTTAACAATTTTCACCGGAGTGACGGTCCACGAGAAGGCTTTTTGTATATCTTCCCATATGTATTTCTTCTTTTTGTAGGTCTCATGTGCTATTGGTCAAACAGGCCTGGTGGTCTCGTGGTTCGTGGGTCGTGGAAATTTTGAAATTTTTGTAACTTCATTTTGTGTTCTATATTTTCTTATTTAAGTCTCTGATTTATCGGTCTCTTGGGTTGTAAATATTCTGGGCTGTCTGTCTCAGAAAACTTACAAAATATTATTTTTAATATTTATTTATTCATTCATTTATTCACTTAATTTCTTGCTGGCTTAATTGTAAGTTAGTATAATAAAAGTCGCTCCTACTAGCCTGGAGGACCCCCTTAGAAGCATGTACGGTAATGTCCCTTAAAATTAAGTATTACAAGTTACAGTCAATGGTGTGTTAGGAAGGGGATATTTGAGTGAAATAATACATTTTAGCGAACTTTGCGAAAGTAGCTAAAACAGGTTATTCCCAATCTGAACGAAGAAGTGCGAACCGAGCCGTAGACCACACGCCGCGTGGTCAAGGGAGGGGGGTCGTGAAAGACTTTATTGGCGTCAGCAATAAAACCAGAAAGGTCCGCGCCATACTCCGCGTGCTCTCGGCTAGCTTCATTCTTTCTATGGTCTTCATGAGAGATGGTCAGATTCGTGAACAAACTTTTTAGAGAAATTTGAACAACTTTTTTAGAGAACTTCACCATCTTCGCCCGGTGTTACACATACACGGAGTTTATCAGTTTATCACAACGAAGTGGGACATATTTTTACTTATTATTTTGCTTCGTATTTTCCATTGGGCGTATTTTGCTGGTGTGTTATAACTTTTGTGCATCTCGTGGAAGTCGACGCGTCACCAACCATGCCCAAATCCAGGCAGAGGCCAGCAAGCCGTGTGAGGCAGGGCGCCGAAGTGGCACAGGTTGATGCTCCTCAGCTATCCGGTGCAGCAAGGGGCCGCAGGAGAGGACGACCACGCGGATCCACTAAGTCGAAGCCTATTGAGGTCGCAGGGGCATTCGAAGAGCACGACGAGGGGGTTTCAGCGTCAACGGCCGGTGTGGTAGGCGATTTGTTCCGGGTTCCGCGGAACAAATCGGCGCGCCGATTTGTTCCTCGGAACGAATCTACTGGATCGACTTGTTCGCAGATACGTTCGAAAGCCGCCGTTCTTATCCGACATTGGCCGAACGTTTCTGCTTATATAATCGCGTATATTTTTATTACTTGTGTCGAATAAACCGTGGTAAAAATAAATTTTAGCTTTATCTTGATACTTTTGTATTTATTGTTGGAATGAAAACCAATATTATTTTTTTTGAAATATTACTTAATAATAAGGTTTATAACCTCGTACGGAATTACCCGCGCGGTACTCGGCACGATATATTGCGACACAGCATGCTGATCTCCATGCTGATCTGGGTGCGAACTCGATAACGTCAACGTGAATTTCGACAGCATCGACCTTCAGCATTCATTGTAATCGTAGTCGTACGTATGAGCGATAGTCATACAAAATGGCAGATGAGCAATTTGTTGATGATTGCAGGAACATCGAAAGGTTTCTTGCGAATAGGAGTTATCCGGAAGGGATGAGTGACAACAAGAAGAGGGGGCTCCGAAAGAAAGCAGCAAAGTTCAAGTTGAGTGTGACACATGATGGGCTCACAGAATTAGTCTATAGGCCCTAGATCTACAGGTAAGTTATGCATTGTGTTTCTGAAAAATTCCTAGGTAATAATACCCTAGATCTATATCTTGATATCACATACGTACAACTGAGTACGAGTACGACTATGACTGAGTATGAGTATGACTACGAGGTCAACCTATCGATAGATCGACCTCGTAACCGAACTCAGTCAAGTGGGTATAGATCTAGTCATACTCATAGATCTAACGTTAGATCTAGACTAGAGCCTAGTAGAGGAATCTAGTAGATCTAACGTTTAACTTGGAACTCTATGATAATATGCTGATGCCATGGCTTATTAAATATTAATGGGTGTCTATTTTGCACTTGAAAATCATTTTCTTTGAAATCCTTAACTCTTAAGTTAAGTCTAACGTTCATTGTTTAAAACTAGAAGTAGAAGTCTCAAATAGATCATCTAGATTTAGATCTAGGCATTCTGGACAATGTCAGACTATATTTGATCAGTTTCATGCCAATTCTCTTTTTGCTACCAAAACTATAACCCAGCTTTAACATTCCTAATCTTTAATTGTCCTACTGGGGACTGAATATTAATGAGTCAGAACTAAGAGTAAGAGCCCTGGGGTATTTGTTCCTAATTCATCGTGTCTTCTCCGCAGAACCAGAGATGGCAACGTGGTGTAGTACGCTTCCCGGATAGCTCGGTAGATGTTACAGGTTCGAATCCCTCCTGGGTCCAAGATTTTTTCTGACTTTATTATCCCTCTGGAGGGATACTTCCGTAACAAATGTGGTTTCCATTTGATAACTTTAGTAATGTTTGACGGAACTTCAATAAAATTTTATATGGAGGTACCTGGTATCAAAACACACCTCAATTTCGATTTCGGCCTATGTAGGTCAAAGGTCAAAGTTCATAGCTCACGAAAATAGATCTATGCGAAAATGTGGTTTCCGTTCGATAACTTTTGTAATGTTTGACGGATTTTAATGAAATTTGGGATGAAGGTACACGGTATCAAAATACAGCCTAAGATTAATTTTGGAGTATTCAAGTTAAAGGTCGAAGGTCATAGGTCATTCAATAAAGTAGTAAACATTCTGTTCATTCAGTCCCCAGATGTTAGTAATTTCATTCCATAAAGTAGTAAACATTCTGTTCATTCAGTCCCCAGATGTTAGTAATTTCATTCCATAAAGTAGTAAACATTCTGTTCATTCAGTCCCCAGATGTTAGTAATTTCCTTGCCTAGTAATAAGTCTAATGGAGGTATAAACTTGTTCTGACTATACATAGGCCAATTGTACCCTGCGAGGGGGATGCTACGCTTTGCGTTTCCTTGTTTTCGTTCATATGCAGATCGAGCATCCGATCTAACACAATGAGAGTTACAGTAAAAATTCTTTCTTAAGAAATCCTCTCGTGAAGCTTTAACATTCCAAGCATAAAGTTGTAAAAACTATTGACGTAGCTACATGTACCTTATGATATTGATTGAGAATTAGGCCATATTAAGTTTATTATAAGAAATTAGAGAGAAGATTGATAAGGTGGCTGAAGACCAGACCCAGGCGGCCGACGACTGGCTCCATTTAAGCTTTATTGTTTTACATACCTCATTTTAAGAATCTTTACTAATACAAGTGTCTTCTGATTGGTTAAAAGTGTAGTCATGTCCTTAACCATGCCTGTTAAGAAATTCATCGTTCAATTTTTCCCAGTCGCCCCGGTTTATATCTATTTTGTACCCGCCTGTAACGCATTTTGCTGCGATCCCCTTTGGTTTACCTGTGTTATTAATTTCCTCTGCGCGATGTGTAGCGAAGATACCATAGACGTAAAGGAATTTTCCCTAGTCGCTACATTTAGGCGATTGACTAGTGTCGACTACGATTTGTATTCTAGTCTCGCTTCGGTTTTAGGGAACTTTATTTCCAAAGAGGCAAAAATGGATAAACCAACCAATGCCAGGATCACTTAATGGGTACCTTTAAGTCCCATATTGACATCATAAAAAGAAAGGGAAATCAAAACTAACAGTTACTCAGGCACAGCGGGCTACCGGCTTCTTTGCATCACGTCCAATTGCTTTTGTGCTGTCATGTCCAACGTACTCGACTGTCAATGTAGAGTGTCGGATGTCCCGTTGAGTTGTACGATCTAAACTACGATCTTGTTAAGTTAGATCTTCTTGTTTTTTCGGTATATAAACGATATATTGACTGCTTTTAATATTCAAGACATGGTCGTTTCTATGGGCTCTGGGGGACCTCACAACCTGCCATGACCCTGCGGCTACGTTTTGGGGTCATAGCACTTGTGAGGTCCCCTCGAGCATAGAAACAACTAGATCTATCATTGTATGCCTCTCAAGGCAGTCAATATATCTATATTATTGACTAATTATTTTTCTAATTCAAATCACATGTTACATTTTATTAACTTGTCATTTACTGTAGTCAACGTCTTTCATACTCACCTATTAAATCACTTACTGACGACTTTTATCTAATGTGAGCAACAACAGATGCCATGTCTGGCAGTATTATAAATGGTACTTATTTTGTGGAAGTTCTCATGTTCATTATTTACTCTTGCTTGGACTCCATAAAGATTTGTTTTCTTCCATTCTGACCTTAATTTGCAATAATTATGTCCAAGAATTTTTAAACCTAAATTTTGCATTGCAAGTTGCATCATCTGATTGTATCTTTTTTATGTTTTGGTCATTTGTAGTGTGCCAAGCAACAAGCCAAACAAGCCAAACAACAAGCCAAACAACAAGCCAAACAAGCCAAACAAAAAGACAAACAACCTGCTGCAAAGTCAGAATGTTCACATGCACCAACTGGCTTGGTATGTTTCTTTTTGTTTCTTCAGTTGAAAAAATAATAAATGTGTATTACTGTACATTTAGAGGTAATCAGATGTAAAGTTGTGAGCCTATATATTATCTTACTTACTTTTTGTTACTTTGAAAGAAAAAAATCTTTACAATTCATACCGTCTAATAATTCTAGCCACCCACAAAAAGTAAACATCTTCATGATCAGTACTGTACGAGCTGAAATTTTTCGGTACAGATATTTTCCCGAATGGGTACTTGTCGGACATTTTTGCGTGATGTTAATTTCCCAGTTGCGAGGGTCTAATCGTTACTTCAACTTTCGCCCTTTTTTATTCGCGTGTTGTTATTTTCGCGGTTCAAAGGCGATTCGCGAAATTCGCGAAAATAAAAGCACCGCGAACATAACCATTTATACAGTATCTTCAATTAAATTCTTCTTTATTTGAAGTTCAGTGCATAGACCCTTAAACTTCAACGGTGGGGGGGGGGGGGGGGCCTTACAAAATGTTTGTCTCGCTTCATGACTTTATATGCCTCCGCCACTAAAGGTGGTGCCGGCCGGAGGCATCATGTTTGCGGGTTGTCCGTCCATCCCGCTTTCCCGTTATCGCGATATCTCAAGAACAACTAGAGATATGAAAATCAAACTGTATGATAGTATGTATCACCATAGGAAGACAATCTGATTAGATTTTGGTGTCCGTAGGTCAAAGGTCAAGGGTCCCAGAGGTCAACTTATGAAACTTTATGAAAATCAAACTGTATGATAGTATGTATCACCATAGGAAGACAATCTGATTAGATTTTGGTGTCCGTAGGTCAAAGGTCAATGGTCCCAGAGGTCAACTTATGAATTTGAAGGTATTGGCCTCGTTATCGCAATATCTCAAGAACCATTTGAAATATGGACTTCAAACTTGATGATAGTATATATCACCATAGGAAGACGATCTGATTAGATTTTGGAGTAGGTAGGTCAAAGGTCAAGGGTCACAGAGGTCAATATTTGAATTTCCAGCTAGTGGCCTCGTTATCGCGTTATCTCAAGGACCACTTGAGATATGAACATCAAACTTGGTGATAGCTTATATCACTGTCAAAAGACGATCTGATTAGATTTTGGAGAACTTGGGTCACAGCTTAAGGGTCACAGAGGTTAACCTATGAAATTCCAGGTATTGGCCTTTTATCACGATATCTCGATAACCACTTGGAGTATAATCTTCAAACTTGATGGAGTAATGAGGTAGAAGGTCAAAGAGGTCATATGCGGAGGCACATAAGAGACGCAGTCGCATTTGTCTTGTTTCTTTCGCTAGCGGCTAGAAAATGTTTGTCCCGCAATCAAACCCAACGCGTTTTCAGCAATTCGCTTTATGACTTTTTTATGACTTACAAATCTTTTGACACCAAATTATTGAAAATCGGACATTCCGCTAGCGGTTACAGGTACCTGATATTTTGTGAGTAAAGATCAAGCCGAAAATTGTGTACAAAACGCGTGGCAAAGTGAAGTTTCTAGTTTGGTTTATAAATCAGTTATATTTCAATCTTTAGACTTGATTTATCATTTATGCAAGCTAAAAAATTGATCTAAATAATGACCTTAAATATCAGAAGTCTCAAATCAATAAAATACATCAGAATTAAAAACAATAGCATACATAAGAAATTTGTAAAACAATGTTATAGGCCTACAAAAGAATTGACAGATACTTTTAAAATAATTTTGTTGTCACCTCTTCATTCCTATTTTTTTCTCTCATAGGGTATAAGAAATACCGGGAATACGTGCTATATGAATGTCACTGCACAAATTCTTGTAGCATCTCCAGTTGTCCACTTGTACAGGGAACAGACTGTACACAAGATCCCTGCCCTTGATGGAGTCTTACAACTTTATAATGCAGATAACACTGCTGCAGTGAAGAAGGCTGTACAGAGTTTGAATGATCTTCTGCCTTCCTACAACGATGCAGAGCAACACGATGCTGGACGGTTTATGCTTGACATCCTGTCCTCGCAATGTCTCCATTGTGGTTCAAGTAAATGCACTTTCCTTCAAAGGTATAAGTTTTGATTCTACATGAATTCCCTATTATATTTTCCTTTTTTTTATTACGTAAACCTACTATAAAAATAAAATGTGCATGAGTGTCAAAGTCCTAATTGCCATTTTTAAATTACCTCTTTAAAATGTGTTGTGGGTTTTCAAATAAATTTTTTAGGACTTCTTTAGGGAAGGTAGGCTAGGCTGAAAAAAGGATACCTCAAAATTTTCAATTGTACGGGGGTCCGGAAATATGCCCAAAGCTCCAGGTCAATTAAATTGATTTCAAGGGGGCAAGACTAAACTAACAGTCTGTGCTTGGTACATGAACCTCATAGGGCCCAGACTGAGATGTGCCTGTAAAGAGCCATGATGCTAGTAAAAAACATCAGCTCTTTAAATAAACAAATATCCTGAAATGGCAGACCAGACTTGCCAAATGCTATTCAGCAAACATTTCAGTATATCTATGAGTATTGATTGGGCAGTGAATATAACAAATTGGTCTGATTATTTCATAATATCTTTATTTGACACAAGTTCTCCTTTATCAAACAGAAAACTGCTTATAGATATTTGTTTCTGATTTAGTTTTGTTTTCCATTTGGTTTACCTTCTGTTTTAGCTGTTGTCATTTGCAGGGGCACAATGAACTTAAGTGCCCTAATTGTGACGCATCAAGGCTTGGGGGA
Source organism: Strongylocentrotus droebachiensis (assembly GCA_035222895.1). Taxonomy (NCBI): domain Eukaryota; kingdom Metazoa; phylum Echinodermata; class Echinoidea; order Camarodonta; family Strongylocentrotidae; genus Strongylocentrotus; species Strongylocentrotus droebachiensis. The sequence goes on along the minus strand of JAVYIG010001716.1, from coordinate 68,658 downwards.
GAGCTTCATTACGGCTCCATCCCAGTAGAATGCAGAAGCAACAAAACATGAAATCATGTTACCCTTTTTCAGATACCTGCACTTGTTGATATTTCTGATTTAGAAATCATTATTTTTTATGCTATTTTTTTAAAAATCATTGAGCACATTCTTTTTATTGAGATACCATGCCATTGTTATTTTACTGTTCCTAATATTGCACAGCTAGTGTATATCAAATGAGTAAAACTGTTTTTGTTTTTTCTATTTCAAAAAAAAAATTGTTGAGTGCTTTATAATTGACATTTTCCCACTAATTTGATTTAAAGTGGACAGACCCTGACCAAGATGGAAAAGAGGCCAGTGGCAGAGTCACCGCCAGACTTTCTGTGGGTCACGCTACAGCGCTGGAAAGAATCAGAGGTCCGGCAAGCTTTGTCCGAATCTCGACTTACCAAAAATACAGAAAGGATGAATGTCAGCCATTGCCTCTCCCTTCCACTTGAAGACGGATTTATGCAGGAATATCACCTTGGAAGCTTAATGGTAAGAGTTAAAACGTATATGGTAGTATTTGACAATTTTTAGGTCAATAGGCCCAATATGAACTTATGCCGTTGTTGTTTTGTAGTGGGTTACTAGAGGTACAAAGAATTTCTACACATGTATGATTTTGAAATTCTGTTCCAAACATTACTTATGGTAATCTATGTGTGTGACTCAGACGAGTGCAAGACGTAAAGCAAGCTTAAAGATATTTATTAACATATTTAGAATAAAATAAAACTCATTTTGTTTCTTGAAAATGGTATAAACATGAGTTATAGTTTTAAAATACCAATCTGAAAGTCTCATAAAGAAATATCTATGGGAAATCACCCCTTTGAATAAGTTGCTGTACAATCCCTTGATGAGAATAGTTATTCCATCAAAAAAAAAAGAAAAAGAAAATGAAAGTGGATATTTTATGCAGTTAGGAAATGGGAGGTGACCCAATCCTCTTTCATTCTTGTCATTAGATGCATGAAGGAAGTACCATGTCCAGTGGACATTACACTGCACTTGTTTGTAAGGAAACGTGGATCCTGTATGATGATGAGAAGGTGTCTGTGACTGATATTGATCTTGCATCACCTTCTATAGCTGGTGTGGGATATAAGAAAGGTATGTTTCTGTCTTTTGTAATCTACTTATCTTTAATAAATTTCCACGATTATTGATGAGACAAATGTAACTGAGAGGGATTACAAGGTATTAATTTCTGGTATGAATTTTTATTATTCATTCATGTCAGAGAGGAGGGGGAAATAGAACAAAGTTATTTTTATACATGTACAAGTATGTAAGTAACCTAGGACCCTGTATAGGCCAGTGATTAAAAACCTTGAAATCTGGTTGATGCTAGAATACCTGGTACTTGTTCCAAAATAGAAGAGAAACAATAATTCTGTCTCAACCACGTTAAGATAAATGAACTATTACATTAATGATTAGATTGAGGGTCAAATTCACATAGTCCAGATGCTGTATGGAGTTATCATTAGCATACAGACATATTATTTCAACTTTTCTACAATGAATTATTTTAATTAAAAAATTGTAGATACATTTTCCAATTAATTCTTTCAATTATTAATTGTAGATATGTTTTCCACAACACTCATTCGATATGGATTCAGTTTAATTTCCTGCAAGGTTACTAATGAATTTTAATGATAATTTTTCATTACAGGTGATATGTATAAGGTTGAGAAGGCATCCTCCCAAGAAGCTGTCAACACTGCTGCAGACTTGAAGGTAGGTTTATATATTGCTGAAAATTATACCTCTAAGTTTTACATGTATTGTTGTGTAGGGATCGTATAATTATATGAGGAGTCCGTAAATGAAGCGAAGAGGTACAAGTTGATGTATTTACAATTCAATTATATTTATCAGGCAGAGTCCAGATGGCATAGGTAAAGTTGAAGAACAATATGAATATATCGAGTAAGGAGCAAAGCTCCTCAATTCGATAGTCTACCAGAATTATGTGGTGATGAGTTGGTAGCTAGATGAGAAGTTTCTCTATAATGGAGAAACTCCACTATCAGGTAAAATTTGGGGGCATCTTATTCTTACTGGGGTAAAAGTGTAAAGGGTTCTAATTGGTCTATAGCACTTGTCCATCATGGTTGCTATGGGATTGGAGGAGTGGTCAAGGGAGATGGAGTGGTCAAGGGGTGGTCTATGAGTCATCGTTCATGGGACAAAGAAGTCATACATGTGCTATCTCTGGGGGTTATGTTTATGGTCAAATAATAGGGGGTCTGTATCTTAATGGGAACATAATGTGTTCCTGGATAAAGGGATAATAAACAGGGACTTGTTAGGACAGGTGGTCAGGAAGTGAGGGGGATAGGTAAAAGTCAAAAAGGGAACAACACGTAATATTATATGTAGTTATACTTAATACTACACAACAGTATGTAGAAGTCCTGTGATGATGCTTCTGAAATGCATTTTGAGGGCTTAATTGTTACATAATATTACAAACACTAGTGATAGCATTTAGTGCCTTGCAGCTTTTTTTTTTTGGTAACCCTTAAGGGCGGGGAGCATTCGCCGTGATATGTTCAAGGTTGTTTTTTTTTTGCTGCGAGCTTTTGTGACTCTAATCCTATTCTGACCCCCCCCCCCCCCCCCGCAGCTTTTAAATGATGATCTTCTCATTGACTTGTGTACTGTAGCAACACAAATACAAATATTTAGATATATATGTGCGAACCTATGCTACGCTAATGCCAATAACTCAAAAAGTATTTGAGATAAAGGTATGAAATTTGTAGGGTTATTCATGTCATCCCTTCTTTATCTTACTGTATTTTTCCTATTTCAGTCTGTATATACCTATATACCCCGTACATGGTTTTTTAATTTTTTTATGGTTGAATAAATAATAATAATAATAATAATAATCTGTTTTATGATTTGGGGAGGACGCTCTATGATCCTTTAGCAGTGATATGCAAATTTATTAGCCAAAGAACCAAGACAAGATTCCTGTTGTGACTCAGTGATCAAAGTCCAAATAAAGCCTGGGTAGGGGCCCTTGAGCACTTAATGTTTCTTTCATCTGGGCCATAGATTGCGACTGCAGACATACACTTTGAACATATTTGTTTCTCTTAGATGGCTGCTGTACCATTTGCTGATGTACTTAACCACGTGGAAGCTATTGTTGCCGGAAAAGTGAGGTAATATTAATTATATGCCATGTCATTCAGCCTTTGAGCAGCAATGTGGTTTTGAATAATAAATACCATTTCAATCAATCAATCTTACGTAATGGTAAGATCGGAGATAAGTTTTACTTATGTAAGTAGGAGCCTGTTTTGAGCATCTTTTAATGGGGGCTATTTAGACCGAGTCATGCTTCGATAGGAATGGGTTTGTTTCTTTGAAGCGTCTGGCCTTAGAGACCCCTTCCCCAACCCCCTCCTTTCTTGAGAGTAAATTGTAACTAGTCTATGACTTATGACTCACCTGAGTACAAGTAAATTAAAAGATCATATTTGTTATTCTAGAAACCTTTTATTTAAACTATAACTGTTTAACAAAATATTTCTTTGTTTGTAATGTAACTTAGATCATCAAGACATGACCTGTTCATGGAGAGGAAATTGGTCGTATTGAAGGAACTCAGCTATGATGGACTAGGAGAGTTTTCAAATGAGGTACTAATAACAGTTTTTCATATTGCATAATTGTTGACACGCACCTGTGAAGAACTGTCTCTATTTTTGGAGAAAGAATGAGCATTTTTCACCTTTGACAAGCATGTGTCCCTATTTTTGTAAAAAAAAAAATCTTTCTATATAATTGTATTTAAGATTCATGGATGTTCCTATTTTGACATTTTGACATTTTTTTGTCCCAGCCAAACAAACTTTGCGAGGGGGCTATAAAACAGGCTCCATACATGTGTGCGTTCTTGTGTCCGTCCATGCAAAATCACAAAAAAAGGCTACTCCTCTTTCATTTGTTGATGGTTTGGAGTTTTTTTTTGTTCCATTTGGTAAAACTACATGAAACACACAGAAGTTCTACACAAACATTATTTATGCAAATTGATTCAATTTATTCCAATATAAAAAAAAAATGCTTCTTTTCCATATATTTCGCACTGAGTAATTTACTCATTCTCTTGTTTTTAATCATTTGACCATATTTCTTGACTTCGAGGGTTGGCAGATAGGGTAATCTATTGTATAGGTTGATTAGGGCTATGTGTCTCCCTTGAGCAAATAAGGGATAACTTTCACTTACATGTATCATGGGTACACAGGTGAATTTGTACCTACAAAGTACATTCTGTCCATTATATTCTGTGAGAGAAGATATTGGGTCAGATGTTTATATGGGGTCACATAAATGGAACATCTTTGTCAATCCATTGATACATATAGACAATGGTCTTTTAACCCTATATAGCCCGGGCTATTTTGAAACTGTATAGCCCCCCTCTGAGATCTCGGCCGTTGACCGCGCAATCGCGATGAAAATCAGCACGCACGTTGCCCATGACGTAATCTCCAAAGTCTTATCATTTTTTTTTTACAAAACAATGTAATTTTCTTGATTATGCTAATTATACTAATTTATGCATGAAATCAGATTTGAGGTTACACATCATGTTATTTGACGCATGTACAGGTGGACCTATTCTATGTTCCTTGATGATGGAAAATTGTAAATTGGTGTTGTTTTTGATCAACAAAAATGTGGTTTGATAATTTTGTCCCCCAAAAGTCATATTTTCAGTTAGAATTTATTTGATGGATGTGTTTTTAGTTCCAATTCAATAAATAATATGTGCTGATATCTAATTGAGCAAATTGAAATAGTACATTTTGTGTTGGTGGCTAGCGAGTTGCAGCTCTTCACTGTATGAAATACATTTTCCCGCAAGCTGAGAAATTAGCCTGCGGCAGCTTGCCAGTAGTGGCGCTGTTAATCGTGAATATATAGACCATAACAATGTTGCTTTTGTTGTGTGTTTTTTTTCTTTCTCAGGGCAAGTTCTTACCTGAATTACGTCTTATACCCAGAGGCATTCAGCTTTGTGTTCAATGCAGGTATATATGTCTCTAGGAATACACATTTCTTCCTCAATAAGAAAATTTCAAGAATGTCACACTGCCGTATGTCCTTCTGTCTGTCCAGCCATTCGTAAAAGTCTTGTGAACACTAGTTTCCATTCTTTTCATAACTTTTGTAATGTTTGACAGATTTTGATGAAATTTGATATGAAGGTACATGTACATGGTATCATACTATAGCCAAGAATGATTTTGGAGTATGTAGGTCAAAGATCATGGTTCATCCCATAAAGTCATAAACTTTATGTTCATTCAGTCCCCAGATGTTAGTGACTTCCTTGCCTAGTAATATAATAGTATAGTCCTGTAGATATAAATTGTTCTGACTGTCCTTGTTGTTTTTGTGTTGTATTTTTTTGTGATCTCCCTGAACAAGAACTACAGTGGGCAAGTCAATTATATCACTGTTTTGTTAGCTTAATGATGTAATAATCAAAATTTAATTGAGCTTTCATTGAAAAACATGATCTTAACCTGTTACTGTTGTGATAAGTGCTTGCTGAAACCCTAGAATACTTTACATACCATGTGGTACAACATTGACCGTTTCATACCTTTCATACATGTATGTGCTTTTTCTATCTGCAGAAGTGTATCTAACTTGGGAAACAACTGATTGAAGAGGACACTCGATCTGTGTGAGATGAGGAGCTCATATATTTCCTTAGAAGATGTTCATCCAAGTTCTCAAATTTTTACAGACATAATACACTATGCGGGTACCAGTCAGTCTACAGGTCCGCAGAAAGTGGCTTCTTTCATCCAACTTGTATGCATGACCGGAACAGGTTCTGCATATTTAACGAGTCAGAACCTGTCAGAAGACCACTTTTATTTTGGCCCTTGCTGCTCTAAAACATCAAATTTGATGTTTTTGGTTATAAGGTGAAGAATCAATCTTTTATTGTATTTGATTGAGTTTAATGGAATATTCGGTAAGATAGGTGAAATTGTGGATCTAGAAAGAATACAAATGTGACTTTTTCACTTGCCAAAAGTGTTGTTATTATACATCTGCATGAAGCTGAACATCTATGCTTCGTGATAAAAACACTCCTAACACATGATACAATTTAATCGGCTCAAGAACTGTACGTCAGTTGGTCCCACTGCTTGGCGATATGTTAAGCATCATTTGAGGTAGGAACTTCAAACTTGGTACAGTCCACTCTCATTTTAACGACGTGCTCAAGACCATGCCAATTACCTCATTATACATGTACTGAACACATAGACACATGTGCACATGACTGGGAGAATCTTGTTGTATCCATGCTCGTTATAACGGTAGTGGACTGTAGTAGTATGTATCACCATAGGAAGATCAAGCAATAAGATATTGGAGTAAGTAGGTCAAAGGTCACAGTGGTATATTTACATGAAGTTAGAGGTTTTTAGTGATATCTCAAGATCCGTTTGAGGTTAGAACTTCAAACTTGGTAATAGTATGTATCGCCATATATCAAGGAGTAATCGGTTAAGGGTCTGGTATTTCTCTTATCTCGTAAGGGCATTCATTCAGACTGTGCAGTCGAGAATGGTTTTTGACATGCCATGCTCAAAACAATAGAGCTCGGTGAAGTGTGTATGGATCAGTGTCATTAAGGTATCATTTGAAAGCATATGACTTGGAATTAGTTTATAGAGCACTTAGTCTGCATAAATTAACCCTTTGATTTAGGGTTTTTGTTCTTTGGGGACGCACTGCATATCAGATCTGGTGAGGACTGGAATTCATTTGGAATTTGTGAAATCGAGAATCATTCCTGTCTTAATGACACTTCAATGTCTTTTGAGATCACAATGAAGTCACAATGGTCCAAATTGTCTTTGTCCGTTTTTCAGTGCAAGCTAATTTGTAAACAACATTAGGTCATAATTATGTTTATCACTTTATATTTGATGAAAAAATTATCTTGGAAGTGTACGCCCATGTAAATGAGTATGAAGCGGTAATTTTGATTCCATAAACATTCCATAAAATAAAGAATCTTGAAATATTGTGTATGGATGTATTAATGGTGCACCGTCCTGTAACACTATGCTGATGGTCCTGGTCACGAAGGGATTAGGGCATACACTGTAAAGCTAGTCTTGATAAATATACGTTTTGATACAATGATTGACAATACATTGTACATTTCAGTATAAATTAGCCTATAATTGGATTAATGATAACATTTTGTTACTTGGAGACATATCAGTTGTATGAATGTTATAAATTATAAAGATACAAAAGAATAGATACATTTGTAATATTTTTAATGGGCATATATAGTACAAGATCAGAATATTGCATTCTGGATTAGAAGACAGGACATTTTGAGTACATGTAGCTCCGGACTCAAGGTGGTGCCATACAGGGCTGCTGTGGCTTTAAAAGCTGTGGTAAAATATTGAAGTTTTTATACTGTTAATGTTTGGCATTGGTAAAGTGGAGACCAGAGTGAAGCAGAACATATTTTTAATGGTACAAATATTACCATGTAACTGACAAATCAAAAATTTAAACCATACACACTGGAGTGGCAATGATGTTATAAGATAAGATTAAGGGGCAACATGGTCTCTGCGCTAATTTCAGATATACAAGGGACCAGAAAGTGAGGATCATGGGGAAAGTTTATCATACAGAATTTGCAAAATGCCTGTTTGCATTATAACCCATCCGTCGTGCGAGGCCGTCGGACTAACTGTAATAAATGTTCGGACAGTACGAAGTTGACCGACTCAGTCCATTCAAATACTTCGGGTTCTGGCATTTCTCAACAATACTTGGTCTTTAACGTTAGACTCTTAACAGGTCTCACCATATTCACTATCGAAGAAACGACTTGTATACTAATGCTCCAACATTTCCAAATACAAAACACAGGCTAGTTTACTTCTGGTTGTTTAGCCTAACCTTGGAGAAAATCCAGGTCTCGCAATATCTTTATTTGCTTTTCCCCAGACAGTTTGTCGCCGGGGATTATGTAACACCCATCAGGCCCTCTCTCTAACGCCCGCAGTCACATTTCCGCTGTACTGCACCTTATGGAAATGGCAAAAAGAACTGTTTTCTACACGTCGTGCGGGCCCGCAGTGGAAATGTGACTGCGCCATCAGAGAGCTGGCTATGTAATTGTTTCATCCGAGGATACCATGCCTTTCCCCATGATCTCTCACTTTCTGGTCCCTTTAATGCATCAGAAAACAATATTTTAGTTCAGAATATCGTAGAGGAATAATTATTTGATCAAGTTTTCCATTTTAGAGTTCATGGGAATGCAACAGAAGTGTGAGATATATTTCAGATCAGAATTTTTTCTCGATATTGATTACTTTCAGTGATATTTCTAGTCTCACATTGTCATTGATTGGAGTTTTAATAGTATCTTTCATTGATGGGAATTCTTGTTTTACTAATTTCTATTCAACACAAATTACAGTTATATATTATCAAGGCTTTTAAACTATGAGGATTTTAGTTCATTCAATCGAGAATAATGAGCTTGATTACGATAGCTAAATGTTGGTACATAAATACGTAGAACATTCTAAAATGTTTAACATGCTTAATTCATGTACATATGTATCATAACATGTATCATATCATATCGTTTTACTTGCATTGTAAAAAAAAAGAAAAAGAAATTATGTCCAGCGCTTGCCTATTGCATCATTTCATGTGGTGCTTCAAAGCGTGATTCTTTGATGTGCCGTTGTGAAAAGAAAAGCATATCATATTTTGAAGAATAAAAGTTTTGACATTTAAAATAATTACATAAATCTTTATGTTCATTTTCAGTGTACATTAATTCAAGCTGTATGATTTTATTAATATTTGCAGAAAAATCATTTGGGTATTGTACAAGAACATATAAAGTACATTTGACTTTTAGTTGAAAATATATATATTTAAAGAAGAATAAGCCACACAGTACAATTTTGGTTTAGAAGAGAGTGTAGGAGAGTCGGAGCGAAAGAGGGTGAGAAGCATACGGTAGATCCAGAGAGCTTCTTGCTTCTGGTAAACAAGTGACTGTAGATATTAATATAGTAGTACTGCTTAATAAATTCACATGTACATGCATTGCAATTTTAATCAGTTGCTATTCACATTCAGTTTGTCGCATAGACAATACATTTCAGAACTAGCGGTCGAAGAATTTGAATGAATGCATCTTGACAAGATATATAGAAAAAAAAATGAAATTGGTTTAAACAGTAATGAACACATTTAGAAAATAACAAGGTGCTTGCGACCAAGCCAATTAACCCATGTGCACATGTTTGAAACAGGGACGGTAGTAGAATTGCGTCTTTAAAAGGGAATCTCGTATATGTGCTCGTTATAACGGAGTAGACTGTGTATATGATTCCCTAAATTCCTTCACATGTCCCCTTTCACATGTCCCTCTTAGGTACCTTCCCCCTTATAAAACCACCTCTCATTTGGGACCCTTTGAAATAAAATTTAAATTCCCCCCCCCTGCCCCCCCCCCCCCCCACTAACGCAACCCTTGTTACGCTGTCCCATATCCCCTTTTTTTTTTCTTTTTTTTTCTTTTTTGCTGCGTTACATGCATGCAGGCTCATGGTTTCTTTTTTTAATTTTTTATGGATGATCAGTTAATCACAAGTATTTCCTTACACCACACTGACTGGCTTCACAGTTTCTACATCGAAAGCACATGAGAATAAAGATAACCACTCCATGCAGGCCAGTTACATGGGCAATGAGAAAATTATCTGAAATTTCAGAGAATGAGGCCTTTCTGAGACTGAAGTATTCTAATTTTTAAAAAAAAAGGGAAAGAAAAAAAAGTGTAACTTACAGATGGGACACCCATCACAGATTCAAAGGGCATGCTTACAAGGGAAATGCATAATAATGCAGGTACAAGGGCCACTTTGTCAAAGTATAAGGTGCCCGTAGCAACTGTGACAATTGATATTAAAATGGCACTTGGAATAAGTAAGGAAAGGGTGCGCACTACAGCGGCGGATCCAGGATTCGAAAATAGGGGCCGGGCGCAGCCCGAAAATTTGAAGAACGGGGGGGGGGGGGGTGGCAGGCGATAGTTTTCTGATATTAGGCCTACATGTACGTGAAAATGTACGTGAAATTAGTGGTTTCCAAACAAGGGGGCGCAACAGATCTGCCACTGTATGTAGCGGAATGGGGGGGGGGGGGGGGGGTATAGACACACTATGCTATGGCTCTGTTTAACACTAACTTCTGTCGGCTAGTACCAAGGGTTGAAAATTCAACAAAATATGTCGGGTTTTTTTTTTTATTCTGCCGGACACGTCTTTTACTTGAGGAATTTTCTTTCTCTTCTTTTCTTTGTTTTATTTTTTTATTGGTCCTTCTTAATTATCAGCTCGACCACTCATTTCTTTTTGTGTTGACCCCGGCCCCCCCCCCCCCCCACCCCACCCCGCATCTCTTTCATTTAAACTACATGTACATCATGCATGCAGCCCACATGCATAATTAGATTCTGTGATGAAGCCCGGTAATAGGTGGTTGACGTAACACGATATCATATAAAGCAGCATTCAAACCAAATTAGAATTAAGGCATGATTAGAAAACACCCCGACATCTGCTTTTACAGGCAAACTAAGCCTATATGGCAACAACTGCCCTTTTTGCTAGACCACCCAGTCCCCGTAGCTTCGCGACGGCGCTGTCTATAGTTACTGTTTGTGGTCAATCATTGGCCGCAATTATCAACATATTTGAACAACGGGAATCTGCATTTCTATACAAAGTTCTCAAATTGGCAATCGTTGGTGTAGCTAATTTGGAGAAGTTTGATTGGTTGCAAAGGCCGACCAGAATAGTTCATTTTGCTTTAGGGGTGTACCATGGCGTGTATTCAATAATACGTGAGCACGCACGCTCTCCGATGAGATTCGGAACGAATCGCCTGGCCGGAACCGATCGCCTGTGACTAGCGGAACGAATCTACGAATCCGGAACAAATCGGCGGGTACATATCCAGGCGATCGGTTCCGGAGGAACCGATCGCCTGCACGGAACAAATCGCCTATGACACCGGCTTAATCAGGCCAACCCCTACTACGGTGATGGGTGTCGGCGATGGGAGTGCGAGCAGAGGCTGTCTACCTGGGGTCCGTACCGACGGGGAAGGCAGAATTCTACCCGGTGAGTCGTGGCCGCTGTGTTTAGAAAACGCGCAATTAAAAGGTCGGGTGGAAATGGGCGCGATTGAACCGTTTACCGCCCCTCCAACGGAGGCTTCTTCCCCTCCTGTTTTAAATACTACTCCCCATCTCCCCCAGCCAGGCCTGCCATACATGCGGCAAGGCATTAGTGAGGAGCTAGGCTCCACCGTCCCCCAAGCTTTGCGTGAGCGAATTTGGAAGGGGGGATTTATCGAGCTGGGGCATATGCTCAAAGAAGGGTACCACACGTCGAACGATCTTACACTTGCCTTTGATCAGTCTAACGGGGGGTTTCACCTCCGCCCTCAATCTCGACCAATTTTAATCCGCTCGATTGAGCAGTGGACGAGCGCGATGTTGACCTTTGTGTCAATTTACACAGAGAGGCATGGTTCGCGGTCGCGAGAGCTGCTTAAGTACATGAATATAGTGAGGACGGCTGCGGCGTCCAACTACAATTGGCGCGAGTACGATATTCAGTTTCGGTTGCGCCAAGCCACTCGGCCTGAAGCGTCGTGGGGATCAGTCGACACGGAGCTCTGGTTGCTAGTGGCAACGGCGCAGCCCTTTCGCGGTTACGGGGCTGGCCCGTTCTCCGGCCCTGCCTGGCTCCCCCAAGGAGGTCAACAGCGGCAGCCAGCCTTTCGGGGTGGGTGGAGCTCGGGTCAGCACCGAGGAGCGGGTTCGGCCCCTAGCCGCCGTCAATCTAGGCCAGGATTCTGCTTTGCCTTTAATGCAGCCGGAAAATGTGTTAAAGGGAAAAGCTGCCAATACTTGCATAAATGCATTAAATGCGAAGCCGCCTCCCATGGGGAGTTTGCCTGCAATAAAGGGCAAACGTCCGCCAGCAAGTAGAGTTTTAGCGCCGACTCCAATTAAGTTAGTTCGCATGTTGCCTTTCCTTCGCACCTATGATAAGCATACATAAGGAGAAAAGTTGATTGAGGATTTTAAGAATGGGTTTTCGCTTGGGTTCTCTGGGGAGCGCGTGCCCATGTCTGCTAGGAATTTGAAATCAGCTTATGAATACCCCCAGATTGTTCGGAGAAAAATCGAAAAAGAAGTACAGCTAGGGAGAATTGTAGGCCCGTTTTCTGCACCCCCCTTCGATAATTTTCGTTGCTCACCTATAGGTTTAGTGCCAAAGCTAAGCGCATAGAGGGTGAATATCGGCTCATCCATCATTTATCTTCGCCTAAAGGCTCGTCAGTCAATGATTGCATAGGAAGGTTTGTCTTTTTACTTGCGCAGCAACGGGAAGGAAGACGTCACACAATTGTTTCCAATAAGACGTTTAATTGACGGGTGTAGGCGGAGGCATTCAAGAAAAGATGTTAGATGCCCTATTACATTGACCATATTGCGGAGTCTGATATCTGCGCTGCCTTCCGCTTGTTCGAATTCTTACGACTGCAAATTGTTTACTCCGGCGTTTTTAGTAGCGTTTTTTGGCTTCTTGCGTGTGGGGGAATTTACAGCCAAGAATGGGGTAATCCCGCTCGCGAGCGGTGACGTAATTGTTTCGGGGGAATCCCCTAATTGCAGGCTATTGATAACGGTCCGTTTCTCCAAGACAGACCAGCTGGGCGTGGGTTGTGTAATCACCATCCCGGAGAGCGGTTCGGTGATGTGCCCAGTGCGTGCAGTGACTGAGTACACACGCATACGGCCAACTCAGGGCGCTGCTTTCTTTAGGCAATTTGATACATCTCCCTTGACTAGACACAGGTTTACTCGTGTTTTACGTCTGTGTGTATCTTTCTTCATTTACAATCATACACATCTCATTCCTTTCGTATAGGGGCGGCTACTTCCGCTGCGATGAAGGGTTTTACTGAAGAGCAGATTAAGAAAATGGGCCGATGGACCTCTCAGTCATTTCGCCGCTATATAAGGGTCGACCCGAAGTGATCAAGTTTGTTATTGGGCGCGGTTTAGCAAACAGTTAGTTCGTAGGCTGAGCAATTGATTTTTACCGTGACCTCGCCCCCCCCCCTGCTTCTTCCCTATTGCTAACTTTTTCAGATGTTTTTAGTTTTAAAAAGGGGACGAAAAGTTGTCTATTATTTAATAGGCTTGGGAAATTTAATATATCTCAGTGTGTTGGATGTTTGGAACCCAAAATGCTGGCCGTTTGTTTCTTGTTTTATTCCCCCTTTTTGCAGCCTCTTCACTCACGCTCACCACTGGATTGCGTACCGAGCCTCAGGTATGGGACTCAATGGTGCACTGGGCAGATTTTCTTGCGACAAAACGGCGGGAAGGAAACCTCGGCCTCCCAGTTCGAGTCACGTGGATGGGGACGCGGGGCGCGAATTTTTTTTCCGTACTCGAGAGAGCAAAAATCCCATGTGCGCAT
>JAVYIG010001716.1:0-52500 GCA_035222895.1 Strongylocentrotus droebachiensis | reverse complement strand
CACACCTCGTTTGGCGGCATTCTTGCGAATTTGGACGCCTATAATCGCTTATACAAGAAATATATTGTTGTGGTAATGTAAATCTAGAGCAAGCGGTCTGTTAGGAAGGGGAGACAAAATTTGATGTTATTAGAGGATTGTTTTATTGCCGTATTTATACAATTTTACGAGCCTGACTTGTCCGTAAGCTGGGAATACAATTAGTATTGCCCAGGGAAGTCGTTTGTGCTCACCACATTTTTGGTTGGGGTATAGGGGGGTGAGCGGGTTCCTGTCCGTTGAAGCTGAGATTGCCTGGCTTATGCCGTGTGTAACGCTCAGGGTGTCCGGCTGGAAGTCATCTTCGCTCACCCATGCCTCTTGTCTGTGCAAAAAGCCAGCAAGAGATGGGGGAAGCCCGTTCGCATGGCCAGGCGAATGGAAGAATTGTTACGGCTAGTCAAGAGATATTACTTTGTCGCCCGACCGGGCCCCCTATTGGTTCCTTACAGATCGCTCTCGACATATTATAATGCTCGAAGTAATGATTTGCATTCATTGTTGTTTGTTATGTTTTCACTATAATTCCTTTGCTGACCAGTTTGATTGAAACGAGTTAATTATGGTAATCAACTCTCAATAAAGACCATGGTCAATCACACTTACAAAATACAAATTTGTTGACTTCTTCATTTGACTCAGAGTGGGAATAATACATTTTAGCGAACTTTTCGAAAGTAGCTAAAACAGGTTATTCCCAATCTGAACGAAGAAGTGCGAACCGAGCCGTAGACCACACGCCGCGTGGTCAAGGGAGGGGGGTCGTGAAAGACTTTATTGGCGTCAGCAATAAAACCAGAAAGGTCCGCGCCATACTCCGCGTGCTCTCGGCTAGCTTCATTCTTTCTATGGTCTTCATGAGAGATGGTCAGATTCGTGAACAAACTTTTTACCACCTTCCCGCCCCTGGCCGCCATTATATTGGGCTGGCTGGCATGACATTAAGCTAATGGATAAAATTGATGATAATTAAATGTACAGTCGCAGCTGTGATACAGCTTTCATGTGTTTGCTTATTTTACCTGTTTCGCTCCCAGTTTAGGGTTGCATCAGGGTACCTCAGTCCAATTTTGTTTTGTTGTTGATCCATCATTACTTGTATAACATGATTTTAGTTGACATGTAATAGTCCCGCTTTTTAGAGGCGTTCAAAAGCTACTTCGAGCACTTTTTCTCAATTGCAAGTAAATGTCTTTATTTATTCGATTCGAAGCCCGATGGGGCGAATTTTGTACAATTTTGGTTTGTGAACAATTTTTGTTTATCTTCTTACCGCCCCGGCCGCGAATTTTTTTTCCGTACTCGAGAGAGCAAAAATCCCATGTGCGCATGCGCGTGGACTTATGATTTCTCTGCTACTTCCCATACGAAATGTATGTATTCGCATGTACTGTGCACGATTCGCGTTCTACGAGTAAACGATGGCATAGTAGTCTTCAAACACAGACTCTGATTTGCCAGTTTGACAAATCAATATGCGTATGTGTCGCGATGTGCTTATTCAAGTCTGTGTAGTTGTATGATTCAGACCCAGTAGTGCATATGGAAATACATTGCAACTTGTATAGAATGGTATAGTAGTCTGCAAGCACAGACGCTAATCTGACAGTTTGACAACATACTAGTAGTGTGCTGAGAAGTACTTTATTCAAGTCGCCAACTTGTATAGAATGGTATAGTAGTCTGCAAGCACAGACGCTAATCTGACAGTTTGACAACATACTAGTAGTGTGCTGAGAAGTACTTTATTCAAGTCTGCGTAGATGTATGATTCAGACCCTACTGGTGCGTGCGTTAGAAATGCATCTCAATGTGTAGAGTGTAGTATAGTAGTCTGCAAGGACATAATAATATATTGTGTATTGATGAGTAGTGATTTTATGCAAGTTTGTGTAGTTTAATGATTCCAGACCCCATGGTAGGCCTATGTATTGTGCCACTGCTCTCTCACACTCTTTCTCTCTCTCTCTCTCTCTCCATATCTCTCTCTCTTTCTCTCTCTCTCTCTCTCTCTCTAGCCCATAGGCTAGGCCTAAGTGCGGAATGTGTCGAATCAATTTTACAACTGAATATTTGTCTTGCTTTGTCTTTCCGTTCGTGCCCACAATCAAGATGATTGAATCATTTATTTCATCATGTGTGTTTGTTCTATCACGATTTTATTATTAATTTGACCATGGATTATACTGACAAAGGAGTTATTAGACCAAAGTTAGAAATATTATTACAGAATGACGGTTTTGAGAAGGCCAATAAATGACCTCATGGTGTGTGGGTTTGTTCAGAGCCAGAAGGGCATTCGTTGTGTTAAGAGTTAACATCCTTCTGGCTCTCAGCAGACCATGATTATAAATAAAAGTAATACAGAGAGTGCGAGCATACTGGAGGGAGGGCTAGAGAGAGAGAGAGAGAGAGAAAAAGAGAGAGATATGGAGAGAGAGAGAGAGAGAGAGAGAGAAAGAGTGTGAGAGAGCAGTGGCACAATACATAGGCCTACCATGGGGTCTGGAATCATTAAACTACACAAACTTGCATAAAATCACTACTCATCAATACACAATATATTATTATGTCCTTGCAGACTACTATACTACACTCTAACACATTGAGATGCATTTCTAACGCACGCACCAGTAGGGTCTGAATCATACATCTACGCAGACTTGAATAAAGTACTTCTCAGCACACTACTAGTATGTTGTCAAACTGTCAGATTAGCGTCTGTGCTTGCAGACTACTATACCATTCTATACAAGTTGGCGACTTGAATAAAGTACTTCTCAGCACACTACTAGTATGTTGTCAAACTGTCAGATTAGCGTCTGTGCTTGCAGACTACAATACCATTCTATACAAGTTGCAATGTATTTCCATATGCACTACTGGGTCTGAATCATACAACTACACAGACTTGAATAAGCACATCGCGACACATACGCATATTGATTTGTCAAACTGGCAAATCAGAGTCTGTGTTTGAAGACTACTATGCCATCGTTTACTCGTAGAACGCGAATCGTGCACAGTACATGCGAATACATGTACATTTCGTATGGGAAGTAGCAGAGAAATCATAAGTCCACGCGCATGCGCACATGGGATTTTTGCTCTCTCGAGTACGGAAAAAAAATTCGCGCCCCGGCCGCCATTATTGGGCCGGCTGGCACTTTAAATGTACGGTCGAACCTGTGATACCGCTTTTGTATGCGTTTGTTTATCTTATTCGATTCGCTACCAGTTCAGGGTTGCAATAGCAATAACTCTGTTCCTCAGTCATTCTTTGATTCATTTTCACTTGTATAACAGGATTTTCGTTGACATAGATTTTTCCGCTTGTTAGGGGCGTCAAAAGCTACTTCGAGCGCTTTTTCTCGATGGCATGTTATATTTTGATTTATTCAATTCGAAGCCCGATGGGGCAAATTTCGGACAATTATCTTTACAGTGTTTAGTGGCATAGTTTGATGACAATCTACTCTCGCAAGGGCTATGCCTGGTCGCGTTCAGATAACATAAAACGGGCCTTGCGGGGCTTTCCCCGATCTTATTTTCCAGAACTCGAAAATTTCATACGGTCAGAAAAGACAATTGGCGTACTTTATTACCTTTGTTTTCTATTAATCGCCTTTCTGACCAAAAGAGTCTGTTTTTCGAGAGATTGGTTTTCACCCGCATTTGAGTGTAGTAGAAAATGTCATCAAACTCCTGCCTTCATGTTCTCCCAAAAGACTTTTTGGGAGAACATCATGTTATTTACTTCATCTGTATTTGATTCGTCCATTTCGCGGCATTCTTGCGAATTTGGACGCCTATAATCGCTTATACAAGAAATATATTGTTGTGGTAATGTAAATCTAGAGCAAGCGGTCTGTTAGGAAGGGGAGACAAAATTTGATGTTATTAGAGGATTGTTTTATTGCCGTATTTATACAATTTTACGAGCCTGACTTGTCCGTAAGCTGGGAATACAATTAGTATTGCCCAGGGAAGTCGTTTGTGCTCACCACATTTTTGGTTGGGGTATAGGGGGGGTGAGCGGGTTCCTGTCCGTTGAAGCTGAGATTGCCTGGCTTATGCCGTGTGTAACGCTCAGGGTGTCCGGCTGGAAGTCATCTTCGCTCACCCATGCCTCTTGTCTGTGCAAAAAGCCAGCAAGAGATGGGGGAAGCCCGTTCGCATGGCCAGGCGAATGGAAGAATTGTTACGGCTAGTCAAGAGATATTACTTTGTCGCCCGACCGGGCCCCCTATTGGTTCCTTACAGATCGCTCTCGACATATTATAATGCTCGAAGTAATGATTTGCATTCATTGTTGTTTGTTATGTTTTCACTATAATTCCTTTGCTGACCAGTTTGATTGAAACGAGTTAATTATGGTAATCAACTCTCAATAAAGACCATGGTCAATCACACTTACAAAATACAAATTTGTTGACTTCTTCATTTGACTCAGAGTGGGAATAATGTTTACCATTCCACGAATATGCCGAATGGGGTAAAAACGTGCGCTTCGAAACGAGGGCAAAATGAAATTGAAACATTCAAACAGATTCGTCAAGTATTTGATATGATATATTCAAGATAACTTCATAGCAATAAATACATGTATAATCAGATAACATGAGCCTTATTTATTCTATAAAAGACAAATACAAATTATGGAAAATGGTTAACCACTGAATAAACTCATTATAAGACAAAGGTCAAAGCAGGCCTTCGAAACCTCGTGATATCATAACTTCTAGCGACCGAAATTGACGCGATAAACATCACGTGACAAATAAAGGCGTTATCAAAACGTTCCTAACCACCATTCTAAAATTCCACGCCATTGTTTTGCGACAACTCCTGGCAGTTGGTTTGGTGTGCTATTTACAGCCAAGTTTTTGACATATTTTCTGGACTAGGCTATTGACGTGTGTACTGCTAGATTAATGCCAGATTGAGGGCACTTTTATACCTTCGTGTTTTAAAATAAGTAAGTACTATGAAAGTTTAATATACATGAGTTTGCAGTATTGACCCTAGTGACGTGTAATTAGAAAATTGAATATCATTAAAATATATAAAGACTTCATCTAAAATGGAGTCGCTGTACACGAAAGTGCTAGACTTGTTTCGATATGATCGGGGCGTAAAGTTGTAAACAGAGAATATAACAAATATAGACTGACTTCCGTCTCATTTTTTTTTTAATTTGTATAGTTCTGATTGTATACGTAATTAATATATATATAATTGATTTTTTCTCTGACTCTCTAACTCTTTGTGTCTATCCCTTTTCTTCTTCAGTCAAACTTACAGGTGTTGGAATGAATAAATGTATGTGCGTGTTATTTTTGCTTCTATTACTGTTTGCCTGTTGATTTATTTTATTCATATTTCATTTATGTTAATTTATTTGCATTTATTTTGACAGGGCCCATCCTAATATGCTTTCCTTGAGAAGAGGTCCTTCCAATGTATCTTTTGAATGCACTCATTATGTAAATTATTATGTTGGTAATGGAAAAATATATCGAAATTGAATTGATTTGAATAAAATTAATGGAAATATGAGAAGTATAAACTTATACCCTGATAGCAGAGACTGGTAAATATCACGTCATATTTACGTCTTGTACTACGTCTTTAAGACGACATAACAAGACGTCAAAAAGACATGATTTTGCACCCGCGCACGTCGTCATGAGGACGTCATATTTTGACGTGATTTTTACGTCTTATTAGTCAAAGAAAGACGTCTTTAAGACGTCAACTTGTACCATAGGAAGACGTCATATGGACGTCATATTTACGTCTTTTAGTTAAAGAAAGACGTCTTTAAGACGACATAACAAGACGTCAAA
Source organism: Strongylocentrotus droebachiensis (assembly GCA_035222895.1). Lineage (NCBI taxonomy): Eukaryota > Metazoa > Echinodermata > Echinoidea > Camarodonta > Strongylocentrotidae > Strongylocentrotus > Strongylocentrotus droebachiensis. The sequence continues at coordinate 46,612 of JAVYIG010001716.1, read as the reverse complement.
AAGACATGATTTTGCACCCGCGCACGTCGTCATGAGGACGTCATATTTTGACGTGATTTTTACGTCTTATTAGTCAAAGAAAGACGTCTTTAAGACGTCAACTTGTACCATAGGAAGACGTCATATGGACGTCATATTTACGTCTTTTAGTTAAAGAAAGACGTCTTTAAGACGACATAACAAGACGTCAAAAAGACATGATTTTGCACCCGCGCACGTCGTCATGAGGACGTCATATTTTGACGTGATTTTTAAGTCTTATTAGTCAAAGAAAGACGTCTTTAAGACGTCAACTTGTACCATAGGAATACGTCATATGGACGTCATATTTACGTCTTTTAGTTAAAGAAAGACGTCTTTAAGACGACATAACAAGACGTCAAAAAGACATGATTTTGCACCCGCGTACGTCGTCGTGAGGACGTCATATTTTGACGTGATTTTTACGTCTTATTAGTCAAAGAAAGTCGTCTTTAAGACGTCAACTTGTTCCATAGAAAGACGTTGTATGGACGTCATATTTACGTCTTTTAGTCAAAGAAAGACGTCTTTAAGACGTCAACTTGTACCATAGGAAGACGTCGTATGTACGTCATATTTTGTCGTGATTTTAACGTCTTATTAGTCAAAGAAAGACGTCTTTAAGACGTCAACTTGTTCCATAGAAAGACGTTATATGGACGTCATATTTACGTCTTTTAGTCAAAGAAAGACGTCTTTAAGACGTCAACTTGTACCACAGAAAGACGTTGTATGGACGTCATATTTTCTCTTTAGGTCCTATTGGTTAAATAAAGACGTCTTTAAGACGTCAACTTTCACCCAAGAAAGACCTGTATACGTTGTATGGACATCAAATTTTGACGTGATATTTACATTTTACTGGTCACTTCGATGTACCTTTTATCCTTCCATGATCTATACGTCTTTGTTGTCCTCTAAATAACATCTATAAGACCACCTAATCAAGGAAGAAAGTGTCAAAGTCACTTCATGTACACATTCTGAACAATCACACAGTAAAATCAAAGCAAAAAAAAAAAACATCACATAATATATATATACATGCCAGACAGAAAGTAATTTTCATATTTTTAATGTACACGTATTATGGTATGAAAATGGATAACAAAAATAAAAAATACGTATTTCTATACCTTCTTATTCTATCTAACTTGGCTTCCATTGGTACACAATCTTTTCATCACTATCCTGACACTTCTTCCAAAACATGCTGTATAGATACCTAGTGTATTTCTGTCAGTCTCATAATTTATTTAAGAAAGTTAACAGGCCATCACAAAGATATCTGTTTCGTTATAAATTGTGCTACAAGAAACTATGACATATTGGCTAAACTTATAAGTCTTACGGTTGTTGGAAGCAGGTTAGCAGCATAGAGACTAGGTAAAGCTACACTGATACCCGCAGTATTTTAGTAGACAAGCAAACAGCACACTGGGGAAGTTCCTCATATTCAGCAAAACAGCATAGTGGAAAGCTAGGCATTCATCAGTGCAGCTCTACCTTGTCTCCATGCTGCAAAACCGCTCCTGACAACCCCAAGACTTTAATGCAGATAAAGACTATCATATAAAACAAAAGGTTGTTGGAAAGAATTTCTGTGCATGAAAGATCAATTCTTGTTACATACATGGGGAATATCTAAGTTCATGGCAAGAATTCAGTATAAAGTATAAAACTATACAATCTAAATCACACACAGGAGAAAAATGGCACAAATGATAAACACATGGCTTAGCTAAGTTATTTCTTACACTCAAAAGGAACAAGTTGGCAGCAAGGGGAACAGGGAGAGCTTCACTGATACCTGCAGAGTTTTCTGATGATGGTTGCTTGCCCGTTGAAACCACGATGTTCACATTTGGCGATACAGCATATTAGAAAACTGTGCAGAAATCAGCTCAACTGTACCTATTCTCTGTGCTAGAAACCTGCTTCTTACGGGCACATGACTTAAATATAAGAAAAGGCATTAGTGGCAACATTCATATTTATAAATAACAAAAATTAGTATTGTTGCAAATACAGAAGCTGAAGTTCAAGTATAAAAATACAATTTATATCAGATAACATTCCCGCCAGTACGATTGGCTCAGTTGGGCAATTCCAAGGTGACTGTGGAATAATTATTCAGAAGATATTTCCCAGTTTAAGATAAAATAGCAAACATGCTGAAAAAGTTTAGCACAAAGAGATATATTCCATTGCTTATGTCACAACATTCATTTGGCAAGTCCCAGGAGTTTCACAAAAGAATTACAATCTAACTTAAATTTTAACAGCGAATTCAATATACATGTAGGTAAGCCATATTGTGCTTTCTAAATCACAGATACAATCCAAGAATGTTATACTTTTAACTACCATTTTTTTTTCAAACCACAAGATATTTATGGTTTTCATTGAAGGCGCTACTGTGTGTCACTCTTTAACAGTTAATTCTCCCAACAAAATTTTGAATTTTCCCCAACCGTTTTTCCATGAAAATAAGATATAAAACAGGCCTTTAAAAATCTTTCAACGCCTAAATTTGGAAAAGGTATTGGAGCTAATTCTTTGCTTTGTGATGATTTACACTCACTTCAATTTAATCAATTTATAAAAATAAAGTTGGGAGAATTAAGGAATGGATCAGATCAGTTTTCCCAATTTTTATCATCAATAGTGGTCTATTTTTAACTCAAATGTTCAGATTATCTTTAAGTGTACATACAGTATAGCATTGAAGTCAATACCTTAGCACCATTTTCTCTCATCTGAACAATGTTACCAAGTCCCTTTAAGGCTCGTTCAGAAATGATGCTGCAAAACAGTCAAAATCGCAGAGTTTTTTAAATGTTGACATAGAGTTCAATATGCTTTACATTTCTGTATATTATAAAAAAAAAGAGCTCACTGAATATGCGCAGTCCAAAACATACAAAGACTTGTTGCCATTCGCTTTACACATAAAACCAAACTGCATCATTTTCGAAAATTGTTGGCGGTTCACGTTCCGTATCTGAACAAGTCTTAGTTGCTTAATAATGGAATTGATTTGTATTGTATTTACCTCACTCAATTTTTCTCCATTACCAACTTATATATAATTTGCAACATGTTTTAAGAACTGATACGAAGCGGATGGGGGGTGGGGGTGAGCATGAGACTGAGCATATCAAGTCTACTACATAAGCATTATGAAACAGGTCAACTTCATAAATAGTAATTACAAATATATGCAAAATACTGGAATCTTTTACTCAAACTGTTATGTCAGTTTGTACACCCTGTAATTCATTAAAATTGTAAGTGACATGAATGGGAATTTCAGTTCCACAGCTTTAAGCCATTCAGGTTTGTGGCTACACCTCACCTCTCCCCCTCCCCCAATCTCTCTCTTACTCTATAAATTATAATGAAGTAAAAAAATAACCTTTTTTCTAGCAGTTAAACTATCGGAAATATTCCTCTTCAGCTTGGACTCATGGGTTGGCTTTTGGGTGGAATCTCTGGCATTATGCACTGCTTTCAGATCCAGGGAACATAGACGCAAGGAATTCTAGTGCATGAATAAAGCAAAAAAGAAAGGAATACAATTTAAGACAAACTTTTATATATTTTAAAACTGGAACGTAAACAATGAATTAAATAATGAATTATGTCAGAAAAATACTGCTTGGTAAGATTTATCAGAAATAATTTCTTATTGCTCACAAACATAAAGTCAACACACCTTTGGATTTTAAACATTTGTGGGCAATGCAAAACGTGATTCAGGATTTTGTTTGGTAAATTATCAATACAATTCTAGTTTCAGGGATGCCAGTTAGAATTGATCAGAGGGCCTGAAAAATCACCTAGAATGAGCTAGCTTGTACACAAAAAACCTAAACTATGGTATGAAAATAACTCGCCAGGTCCTGAATTCAGGCTATTGCCTGAAAACTGGCATTCCTGTAGTTTGCTGATGAGGGTAGAATGAAAGCTCCTTGATCTATGCTGAAGGGTAAAAAAACACTGTTTGAAACACACATAATATTGTCGGTTATTGCAACATACCCGCAGGTTTTAGTGATCTAAAATTAATTGAATTATAAATATATTTGAAACTTGGGACAAATAACTGAAATAAGCCTTTCAAATGAAATGAACCATTATGAAGTGTCTAATTGGTCAGTGTCTCAGTGATCATGCACAATATGACAAATAAATGTACAGAAATAATACAAGTACATGTACACATTTACCGATAATGGCTTCAACTGTTTCAAGAGGCTGCTGATCCTTAGGGAAGTAGGGAACATCCACAAGGTTGAGAGAGAGTAGCATTTTCTGCATGGTTTCACATCAATATACTGAGGCCACAATGTGCTTTGAATCCACTTCTTTGACGAAAGATGTTAAAAAAGGATGCCTACAAATAAATGAGAAAATGAATAAAGTTAAAACAAAATGAATGGTTGATAATGTATGTACCGGTATGTGCAACACATATACTACAAACTTCTTTGAACAGCCTGTGGGGAAAGAATTTTGTTTACCATTTACAGGTCTAACCGATTATTTCCAGATAAAGATTTCTGTATACGGTAGCCTATAAGATAAATTTGCTGTCTAAAGATAGAAACGACTTGTTTAAGGTTACATGTTTGTGACACAAGTCACTGCTTTATTCCTCTACGTATCGACACGTAATGCTCAATTTTCTAGACATCTGGGCCCGGGCCGGTAGTACACTTTCTCACAGGTTTCACTGCAAACCGCTGCACATTACAAGTGCATACCGATGGTGGTTGCGGGCGGGCGCACGCCTGTGTGAAGTTATCTACCATACAATGTAGGAGGAGGTAGATCACTTCACGCAGACTTACGTGCCCCCGCAACCCTCCATCTGTATGCACTTGTATTGTGCAGCGGTTTGCCGTGCAACCTGTGAGAAAGTGTATACTACTATCAACGTTTTTCCGAAAAATAGTCCCCCCAAAATAAGAAAATTGACCAGAAACAGGTTAGAAACATAACGACTTTTAAATCATGACCGGCAATATTTGAACATTTCATGAATATTTGCTTGATTTGGGCTAGGCCTAGATCTAGACCTATGTTTTAGATTTTTAGGACTCTCTCCACACTAACTCCGAGAAGCTCCAACACCTGCGCCGCGGGCGTCGGAGCTTCAGGTTTGTGCATCAAAAAACATTCTAACAGCGGGTTGGGTAACATTATCTCAAAATATGCAAAGGGAGTAATTACAATTTTGACTCACTAGGTTGCTCGACTCCTCTGGGCATCTAGGCGGCAACTTGAAATTATAATTTGAAGAATCACCCCCTTTTTCCCATCGAAGACTTCTTCAAGTTATAATTTCAAGTTGCCGCCTATAGATGCCCAGAGGAGTCGAGCAACCTAGTAAGTCAAAATTGTAATTACCCCTTTGCATATTTTGAGATAATGTCACCCAACGTCAACCCGCTGTTAGAATGTTTTTTGATGCAAGCTAGAACCCTTCGGCATCGGCGTCGGAGCTTCCCAGAGTTATCTCTCCGCGCCAGAGTTAAGGGTCACTGGTAAAAAAGTCTGGATATGATTCTAATACCCCCTTCACATACACGGATTTTTCTTACGAGTCCTTACGGATCGCACAAATTCACGGATCTTTCACGGATCCTTACGATTTGGCCACTTTTACGACCGATTTAAGAGTTATTACGAGCTGTTTGCGGTTTATTACGGATCATTACGAGTTACTACGATGTATTTACGGCAACAGTCCACGATATGTTACGAGTTGTCACGGATAACTACGAGCAAATAACGTGTTAGTTACGACCTGTTTACGTGTTGTTTCGAATAGTTACGAGTAAGCTACAAGTTATTACGAGTCCTTACGATTTTTAGCCCAAAAATAATAACTGAAAATGAAGTGTTCGAATTTGCAGCTTTTTTACCTTTCCCAAAATCGTAAACAGTTCGTAAGCATACGCAAATTATACGATCTATTCGTAAAGTATTCGTAACTACACTAAAAATGTTCGTAATAACCCGTATCAATCCGTAAAGCCATCGTAAAATGACCCGAATAAAATCGTAAACAACACGTAAGCACACGTAACCATCCTTAAACTGCTCGCAATAATCCGTAAATAATCCGTAAACAAATCGTTACAAAAATCTGTTACGAGTCATTTACGGATTCTTGTGAGCAGTTTACGGATGGTGACGTGTTGTTGCGAGCGGTTTACGGGTGGTTACGGATTGTTAAGAGCTATTTACGAGCTATTTGCGGACAAATCAATCCGTGGACAATCGTAAGAAGATTTTTGACATGTCAACAAATCTGCCTCTCCTTTCACGGATCCTTAAGAGTGTCTACGAGTTGTTGCGAGTTGTGACGAGTTATTTACGGATACCAGCGAGTTATTTACGGATGCTTGCGATTGACTACGAGTTGGCGATCCGTAAGGACTCGTAAGGAAAATCCGTGTATGTGAAGGGGGTATAAACTAGTAGTAGATCTACAGTATTGCTTGGAATAAAGTAGACACTCTCACACTGTGTCACGCGTGACTGCATGTATTATCCTTCTCTGACTTCTTCTTCAAGATAATCTGCCTCCTTCAATACTGAAGATTCTTACAGATGCCGTATACTCGGCCTAATTGGGGTGTGCAGGTGGACCATTATACCGGGTTTTCCCCCTACTCTTATACAAAAAAGTGCAATGGGTTCTTAACGTGCAAGGGTGGTGACTCTCCTGTACACGGGGCCTCCATTTAAGGTCCTATCCGAGGGACGGAGTGTTTTCCACTTGACATAGCCTGCGTCTATGAACAAGGGAAGGGCAGTAGATTCTAGACCTAACTTAGTGCCAAGACTTTCATCACAATCAGTTTGCTTCTCTTATTTTTCTGCTTTCTTTTAGTTTTAGAGCAGTTGTATATTCAAGTTAGATTTCCCTTTAAAGCCATGCAGCCCATGTGTAGGCAAATGAGTAAACTTTTTTGCTTTAAATGATGCCCCATGCCATGCATACCTTCAATCAAGACCCTACATAAAAATACATATATGGGATCATACATTCCAAATCTTGTCAGCAAGTGTTGAAAGTCCGAGCTCACTATCACTGACATAAGATCATACATTACAGTAACGAGTCTACATATCAACTTTTCAGAACGAAAAACAGTAACTATAGATTTATGTACTTTTTGTAAATAAATTAGGTAATTCTAGGACTTACCCATACTGTAAATTTGCAGGAGAAAACGAAAGTATTCAGGAGGATGTACTTCATGCAACGGCTTTTTCACTCTGAATTCAAATACATTAGGCTACATACACATCGCATATAGTGTAGTCCTACGCCATGCCTTGAGTACTGTATGCGTACACACACGTACTTTACACACTCCCGTTTGTACTAGATGCGAGCATGTTTAGTCTTGATCGATATTAGGGACTTTTAGAAATGCACGTCAAGAGCTTTGACTGCAACGTGTGACGTCATTTTAAGGCACTGCGCCTGCGTCACGTGGTCTCAGTCGGCGATCGAGAATGCGTCAACCTTGATTTTCCTAAATCTAGTACATGCAATACATACATACATATTGACATTTATAAAGCGCCTTTACATGCTGAAATGTGTAGAACAGGTGTCACATGCACCTGTTCTACACATATTTACATATTAGCAGTGAAGAGATGTTCTTTTGTTGAGGGTAGAATGAGGAATGTCCTCTTTCTTTGTCCGTGATGTTTATTGTGTTACTTCCTGCATGCATAACGTCGAGTGCAATCTAAAAGATTTCTAATTGTAGCCAACATGGGCAGTTAAGTACGTTGACACGCATGATCAGTCGGCGTTCGTCGTGTTCTCGTTCACTCATTCTAAAAGTCCCTATTGCAGACCTTGGTGCACAATCTGTAAATTGGTCCACTATTAAAATAATGACTAATGACATTTGAGGGGGGGGGGGGGGTTGTTCCCTATTTTCAATTCTGATAATTGCCCTATTTACTTTGACTTATGCTCATATTAGATGTTGTAGTCTTTACCCGATTATTATCTTGGAAAAATTAGGTTATTAGAGACGTCATAATGACGTCGTTATACGTCGTCCTTACGACAAAAAATATCTTGGAAAAATAGTCTTTAAAAGAGGTCATAATGACGTCGTAATGACGTCGTCAATACGACAACAAATATTTTGGAAAAGATAGTCTTTTAAAGACGTCGTAATGACGTCGTCGATACGACAACAATTATCTTGGAATAAATAGTCTTTAAAAGAGGTCATAATTACGTCGTTATCACGTCGTCAATACGACAAAAATTAGCTAGGAAAAAATAGTCTTTTAAAGACGTCAAAATGACGTCTTAATGACGTCGTTAATACGACAAAAATTATCTTGGAAAAAATAGTCTTTTAAAGACGTCATAATGACGTCGTCGATACGACAACAATTAGCTTGGAAAAAATAGTCTTTTAAAGACGTCATAATGACGTCGTTATCACGTCGTCAATACGACAATAATTAGCTAGGAAAAATCGTATTTTAAAGACGTCAAAATGACGTCTTAATGACGTCGTTAATACGACAAAAATTATCTTGGAAAAAATAGTCTTTTAAAGACGTCATAATGACGTCGTCGATACGACAAAAATTAGCTTGGAAAAAATAGTCTTTTAAAGACGTCATAATGACGTCGTTATCACGTCGTCAATACGACAACATTACATTGGAAAAATAAGTCTTTAGAAGTCGTCATAATGACGTCGTTATCACGTCGTCTATACGACAACATTACATTGGAAAAATAAGTCTTTTAAAGTCGTCATAATGACATCGTTATCACGTCGTCAATACAACAACATTACATTGGAAAAATTAGTCTTTTAAAGACGTCATAATGACGTCGTCGATACGACAAAAATTAGCTTGGAAAAAAATAGTCTTTTAAAGACGTCATAATGACGTCGTTATCACGTCGTCAATACGACAAAAATTAGCTAGGAAAAAATAGTCTTTTAAAGACGTCAAAATGATGTCTTAATGACGTCGTTAATACGACAAAAATTATCTTGAAAAAAATAGTCTTTTAAAGACGTCATAATGACGTCGTCGAGAAGACAAAATATATCTTGAAAAAATTTGTCCTTTAAAGACGTCATTATGACGTCGTAATGACGTCGTCAATGCGACAAAAATTATCTTGGAATAAATAGTCTTTTGAAGACGTCATAATGACGTCGTAATTACGTCTTCCATACGACGTACGACGTGTTTACCACTTTACGACCAATTTATGACGTCTTTAAGACGTCAGTCTGCTATCAGGGTACTAAACACAACTGACCAGGGCTCCAAGATGAGCAGAGCTTGATGCCGTGTGATACCTTTCTGATGAATATCTTTACATTTTACTCGTTACAGGGTGCCATGGGGGTGAACACTGATGGCGAGGAGATGGGTCCAAGATCAACAGTAACAGATGGAGTCAAGGTAAACGAAATGCTTTTCTATGTGTAGGCAGTTTAGAAGGTTAACTCACTAAAGTCAAAAGGAAATGATATTATCTTTCATATTTCATTAATAATTACGAGGTTTTTAGACTTGACGTTCTCACTCCTGATGTTCACACACGTTCACGACGAATATCGCCCCCTCACATTTGCCACATAATTATTGAATTAAATATTAATTAGAAAAACTACTAGTTTCCTTTCAAGGAACAAAGTGTCGTCCCTGTAGATCGACAACTAACTAGTTTGTCTAGACCGAGTGCCCACAAGACCGACAAAACATAGAAATGTATGAGAAAATATAGAAAAGGACAACAAAAAGTCTACGAGATAGTCGGCCCTCGAGACCGACAGGTGATGCAAGACCGACATTGCCGGTCTCTTGTGATTTGTTCTGATAACTTTTATGATTACAAATTAAATGGTCTGCGAGCCACTAAATAGAGGATATGATTCAGTTCATGATGACAGTCAGTAAGGATGCATTTTTATCCATTTGTATTAGCACCAAAACTTTTGTTTGAGTTAAATACTTGTGACGTCGTATCGAATCATCCGACGGGCCGGACGTAGCTAATGAGCCGCAATCTACAGAGAATTTACACTGAAATGTTAAGGTGGCTTAAGTAACTGAATAACTTTTAAAGAAAAGATTAATGAAAGTTCAGTAAATCCATCAAAAAGTAAAACTTTTATAAAAAAAAAAATTCTTATCATTGTAACACAAATAGACTGCATTTTATTTATCGCGTAGTTTTATTGTACTAAAACTTTTATTGAAAATTAAACCAAATAAAGCGATATAGTACACTCTAAATTACAGGGATTTAAATTTAAATCTATAGGATTTATTTTTGAATCTTTCATGTACTGTAGGTAGGGACCAATCGATGTGGATTTAAAATTAATCTTCGCTAGGATTAAAAAGTTTTAATCTGTAAAGGATTAAAAAATAAGTTCAAAAGATTTATATTATAAATCTTTCTAGATTGAAATTAACCCTGATAAAGATTTAAAAGCAATCATTTTTGGGACTTCTTTGTCATGTGACAAAATCTTATCGCCAGGATTGGTCAATTTGCCGTTAATTTTCTTTTTTTAATCTTTTGGGATTGAAAAAAATATATTTGAAACTCGGATTAAGAACCAGTTTAGCAATCTTTTAAGATTAAAAATCAATCTTTATGGATTTAATTTCATTCAAATCCGGCTTAAGATTTAAATTTTAAATCCCTGTAATTTAGAATGTAGTATTATTCCTATGCTCTATATATCATTGGATACATATTTTCACCATCAACAAAATATATATTAGAAATACATTGATTTCATCAGACAAACAAATGACAGGGTTGTACGAAAGTTAGATGACATAATAATAATAAATAATAATAGTGGCTACTTGTATAGCGCACAGGTCCACCTGATTAAAACCAAATTAAAGATTCATAAATTTCCTATCCTTCTGTAGGATTTCCTTCAGATTTTCACTGATATGTTTGCCTAATTATCACGCTTTTACCAAAATCTTTTTTGTGGGAATGGGCTTCCCCTCTAAGGACCCGGACGTATGATCTAACACAAAGTTTGTTATTTTTAAGTCTTCTGAGTTTTTCTTAGTTTAGTTTTCGTTTGCCCCCCCCCCCCCAAAAAAAAAAAAAAAAAAAAAAAAAAATCTGCTTACTCCCTTTAAAATAAATAAACCTTCTCTTTTCGGGAGTTTTTCGTTGTTATCATAATTGCCAAGGTAGCGTTTCATGAAACCGTTGTGAGAGCAAGCTCGCCGACGACCCATTCAAACGTATGCATTGAATTTAATATACCTTTCATTGGAATGTTGGTGAACTCTTACTTATGACTGTTTCGCGTAACGACTTTTTGGGGTACTCCAAATAGCAGTTGGTGAGGGAAATGTCATTGTAGTAATTGTCCGGGATATTTATCATGACCTATGAAAAGAAAGTTAAAGAGGATTCGCTAGTTCAAAGCCTAAGATAAAGCTTAACACTAGAGATACGACCGGCCGTCAACACCCGACAAACACTGGTCGGGAGTTGGTTGTCTCCGGAGCATTTTGGTCGACTGGAGGTTTACGCTGCTGCATCGAAAACCTTTTGCAGACCAAACTAGTGGTGGAAAGGCTTGTATTAGGGTGCGTTTAATCGACACTTTTTCACCCTAGAATCACGGTTTCTAAAGACGTTTAGTTTAAAACGCAATGCGTTCAAGCGATTTTTTCGTCGGTCGTAAAAATAAACGTGTTTGAAAACACAAACATGAAACGCTGAAAAAGATGCGTTTTGTATCATGATTCAAAAGAATCACGGTCGCTAAAATTCGATTGAACGGACGGAGTTCTCAATCATGATTGTATGACGAAGCCTCTTCCGGTTTGGGAAAAACCGCGCGCCCGCTTTGCATGCAATTTGCGTTCACTATACTATCGTGGCCTGTTCCGTTATGTTATTCCTTGTTTTTCCTTCTATCATTTTCTCTTTCTGTCTTTCCTTATGTTATTCTTTGTTTCTTCCTTCTATTCTTATGTTATTCTTTGTTTTTTTCCTTCTATCACCTTTTCTTATGTTATTCTTTGTTTTTATCATTCTATCATTTGCTCTTTCTGTCTTTCCTTATGTTATTCTTTGTTTCTTCCTTCTATACTTTATGTTATTCTTTGTTTTTTCCTTCTATCACCTTTTATGTAATTCTTTGTTTTAAGCATTTTATCACTCTCTCTTTCTGTCTTTCTGTCTTTCCTTATGTTATTCTTCGATTCTTCCTTCTTTCACCTTCTCTTATGTCATTCTTTGTTTTAATCATTCTATCGACTTTATCTTTCTGTCTTTCCTTATGTTATTCTTTGTTTCTTCCTTCTATCACCTTCTCATTCTTTGTCTTATTATTGCGATCTATGCTCAAAACAGCAGTCGACAGTCGGCCGTAAACAATTCCAGAAAGCGCGCGCCGAAGTTCCTGGGCCATACTGCGCAGTGTGATGCGCAGTGGTTTGGCTCGCAGTGAGCTAGAATCAGCGTTGATGAAAAATCGCTTGAACGCAAACCGCAGTGACCTTGCTTTTTGTAACGGCGTTTTGAATTGTGATTCATGTTTGTGATTCTAGCTTCGAAAATTCGATTGAACGCACCCTTAGTCTTCCAATGGTAGGCGACAGTTCTCAGACTGATACACGACAGAACCCCAGTGGTTGTTACCGGGCGATAGTTGGTTGAGAAAAAGTCGGCAGGTGATCTGCGAATGATGTACGATCAGTTACCGAATAAACTTTAAACGCCTGTAGATCATCAACAGCCAGGAAGAAATTTGATTTTAAAGTTCGAAAATTAGTTTGTTTGATAATTTTCCATTGTAAGAAAAGAGGAAGAAATAAAATGAAGATGAAAGGAAACTTCATTGCTATTAGATTTCCTGATCTTATTAGATTCTATTTTTGAAAATAACCTAGCTTTTGTCCTGCTAGGTAGCCAAGTAAAAGCATAAAATGTCTGTTCAAAAAATAAATAAAGTCTGATCTACTCATTGGTACATGTTACGTATGCTACTGTTTTTTTTTATATGGATCTGGAAAAAGTCCTTCCATTTCATAATAAGCCTAATCACTTAATCATGACAATATCTTTTCATATGCATATAATTATTACCGCATTGGTCTTCTAACCTTTATCTTGGCTTATTTTGCCAATAAAAAAAACATTCAATAGAATCGAAAGGAATTGTAACTCACCCGTTCCTAACACCTTTAGGTGTTACAACTGCAATTATTAACAGACACTGAATATTATGTCTTCATAACACTTGACGAAGGGTGAATTTGACATGTTTTATAAACACAATTTTAGTGCTTTGGCCTTTATAATCATTTCCGGATCCAGTTAGGTGTAGATTCAAAATTTTGTTTAAATGCAACACTTTATTTTAAACCAAATGATGATTAACGAGTTGCGATTATAGTTTTAGAGTTGCATTTACACGCAACATGTTGTGCAAGATAACCCTGATTAAAGGTAATACAAAGTTTTGGTATGGGGTCATGAATTGGGTTCAAATGAACATATTGGAAGCATGCGATCCTATACAATATTCAGTGATCGTTGTCGCGGTTGAAATCGAGTCTAAAGTTATGAAATTGTAAATAATAAACTCTTTATGTTTTATAGCTCCCTCCCAAGGTCAAAATATTAATTGAGCCAGAAAACAATGTTTCTTGACTAAAATCGACCGATTAGCAATTCCCGTTTGGAAATTATATATCACAACTACATATTCTGAAATTTTCATGGTCGCAGCTACCATTGTACGGCCGTAGGCGCTATTTGAAATTTATAAAAATATACCGGGAGCACCGGTACAGTTTTATATTCAATTTTTCTCAAAAGCAAAATTGTGTTAGGGGCTAAATATTCTGGTGCTTATAAAACATCCACAGGGGCATCCAAATATATCAAAATGGTAAAGAATCACTATCCACCCAATTTTTAAAATTTCCCAAAACTTTGCAATACCTTAATGCCTAGGTCACATTTAACCCGGGCGTCGGGCGATATACCCGATCTTTGAGCATCGTGCGATGTATAGAGGTCGGCGAGGAATCAGGCTACGGATTTGACATGAATGGGCACCGCCCGATGCCTATAGGGGGCCCGTTGGGTAACCCCAGGATAGGCGGAGGACAATTGGCAGACACGTGGTCAATATTTGAAGTAAACACCGGATGGTGTATGACCGACAACCTTCCGCTGGGCCAGCCTCCTAGGGTAATCGGCCGCTCATCGTATGGTTTTAACGTCCGCGCCCCCAGTTTGTGCAACTTTCATCAGTTCATCTCAGAATATCATACAAGTTACACAAACGTGAACCGCAGAGGCGGCGCTCCGGGGGAGGCCACAGTGCACAGTGGCCCTCCCCCACACTTTTTAAGGTACCCCCAAAATTGCCCCTTTTTATACAGAAAAAAGTGCTCCTTTTCGCCCTCCTTTTCAAGTATGATAAAGTCCCTTTTAAAATCTGATAGGTGCCCCTTTTTCTTTCTCATAAATGCCCTTTTCATCTCTGATGAGTGCCCCTTTTCGGGTGCGAGAAGTGCCCCATTTTCGCCTGTGAAATTTGCCCTCTTGACTTGCATTACTTACACATGCATCTGTTTTTTAAATAATATGTGTCTTTTTCCCCCAATTTTGTTCATTACCTTGCTTTATAACATGCGCCCCTAATTTAAAGCCCCTTTTATTTGATAACCCCGAAAGCTGGCTTGCAACGATATTACTTATAAAAGGTGGTTTCAGTCTTCCATGTTTAGATTGTGCTAAAAACTCATCAGGATTTGGTTTTTATCCTCTTAATAAGATGTAATTTTTCGCGCTGGGACCACAAAAATCTTGTAATTTTTGTTCGCTCGCTTTCCTCACTCGCAAATTGATTTTCCGACCATCATATATATCCATCTGCAAACTATCATGCTTAAGAAGTTTCCTGGACCATGTAAAGAGAAAAAGATATATTGATATCGTCCATGATAATGCAATCCCAATCATGACAATGTAGGGGTACATACCAATGTCTAAACTTGGTATATATGTTCGGTTTGAAAGAAAGAGCCCTTTCCAGACAACAGGGGTCGCCCAGGCAGCGGGCAGGGCCCGTTGGGTTACCGGCGTGTTTGGTTTTATGTTGAACTCAAAAATGTTCGGGCATGTTCCCAAACCGCAAAAGCAGCCGGACATCCCTCTCATCATCCTATGGCCACCGGTTGGACATGGCAAAAAAACAACTCCCTGGTCTAATCGTGAAATCGTCGCCGTTTAAATGTGACCTAGGCCTAATCTATTGACCACAACATGCTATCACAACGGTCCTGAAGGAAATATTCTTATTATAGGCCTTGTTATTGTGCAACAAATTGGTCAGATAACCCCATTCCGCTGCATTTGCACACATAAATGGAAGAATCGGTGGTTATATCACTCTTTGTCAATAATCATTGCCTCTACTTAATTGTTGAGCCACTGCCGTAGTGCTGACAAAATTAGTCCATGGCTCTCGATCAGTGTGATATCCAAACTTTGGTTGACGGGGCGTGGGAGGGGAGTTTGACCCAATGGTAATTTATACAATCTTTTTTTTTTTAGCCCAAATTTGATTACTCATATTGTTTGTACTGTATGTGTGCAGTGAGTTTATTTCACTACGTTTTGTTAAGATGGGATATTTTTCTGAGAGATGTGTTCCTTATTATCCATGCATAATTTGTATATTGATCTCTATGCTCTATGTTAATAGATGTTCCGGATTTATATCTCTTTATTTCTATGTTGGACTTCATTTATTAGAAATATGTGGCTCACATTTCACCAAGACTCTGATAAAATACCTTCACTTTTGAGTTATTAGTGCATTTTAATGATAATGTACTTAAGAGTGAGACAATTTCAGCTATCATTTTCGTTCTTGGGTTGAGATTTGTCAAGGGCTACATATATAGCTGCTTCCACCCAGTGCAGGCAATTATAATTGAAGAGTTTACGCTCAGTTCAGTAATGTTGTTGTATTAAAGGAGAAATGTCAGTTCATGACTGTTTAAAGGGAAAACAACATGAGAATAAGTTTACAGAAATATTAAATTGTTCCAAATAATTGTTTCATCCTAATTCTCTGATAGGTCTAAACAATTATTCATTGGAGACACAAACCCCTGTGAAATTATGACATGATATTTGTGATGAATTCTGTTTGTGTTTAATTTTGTTCAGCTCACTGCGGAAGCCTGTGAGGTTGTACAAGAGATCGGAAATGAGAAGAGTCTTCCTCAAGACGCTGATGATGACGTAGGACTTCAGGATCAGAAACAGTAAGTTTGTTTGTTATCAATCATCATCAAACAAAACGTAGGCCTGGTTTGTGACATATTTGTTATTATATCCGGTAATTAAACTAGCGTAAAACATATTGCTAGTACATGAGTGATAACATTGAAAAATAGGTGTTTTAATAACATCGCTATCTGCATGAGTAACAACTTAATTTACTGTCTTTGCTCATTCCAAAAATATGGAGAATTTCTTTACATGAAAACGATGATAACTATGAAAACGATAGAGAATGAAAGAAGAGGGCCCGGGAAAATAAATAGAAAGAGAAACAGAGATAAAGATTAGAGAGAAAGAGAGGTAAAGGGAGAGACAGAGAAAGAGAAAGGGGGATGTCGAAAAGAATAACTACTATAGTATGAACATAAAATAGAACCAATAACCCAGTAATAATTAAAATATTTCTGTTATCTCATCTCCACGGACATCAGAAATGAAAACATCTTATTTTCAACCATTATCTTTAATCATTTTCAGTACCAAGCCCTTTATCACACTTTTTGTGTGTAATTCTCTCCTCTGAGATAAAACTTGGTATGATGCACTCAATTCTTCATGAGACTCCATTCTCTACTTTATTATTCCTCTCAGTTTAATGCATGTTTACACAAACCCTTTACTTTAAAAAAAAGGTTTGAACTCATAACGCCCATGAACACGCCTTTGTGGCGGAAAAAAAATGTTGTCGTTGTTCGTAATATATTTGTTTAACTATTCGTGTTAATGATGAGAATGAATTCATCTCCATCTGACCATTTTGATATTATCATTTGTTTAAAAATCTCAAATTGTCATTTACTAATCAATATCGGTATATTAAATGCATTTTGCTTGCTTTCCGCTTCCTTTGAAACGAAATAGCCCCTGGGACTTAAACAATGATCTAATCAGGCAGATTAAGAAAATTATTAGTTAATATGCGATAAGGATATTATAATCCTAGATATGAAACGAAAGGACCTTCCCCCATCCACCATTTCCCCAATTCTGACAATTGGACTCAATTGGTCTCTAATGACATCATGCAATTGTATCGCCTATACCATCGCATATCATTCCATTGCTATTGCTAAAGGAATCCGGACAAAAAAATTGAATTACATAATGCTTTTTACAGATTGAAATGCTTAATTCTATAATATCATTTATATTACAACGGTAGAAATATATATTTTGTTGTAGGGCCAAGGGAACCGGCATTCCGCTCATCCCATTTCCAAAAGTGCCATCACAATCCAGTGTTCTGAATACTGAACACAATACAGCAGAGAGAGAGCGTGTCGATGAAGGGGATAGTTATCTGCCTAATACGCCTACATCACTACGACTTGATGCAGCTATAGAGGATCGACATCCAGAGCTGCCACATGGCGATCCTGTGTCCCTCGATACCAATACATATGCGGATGACAAGTGCGTCCAATTAGAAGAATGCTCATCTCCACTGCAGCAAGCGGAAATCATGGAAATCTTAGAGACGGATACGAACGATGCTTTGGATGCAATGTATAATACACTATTGGATGTAATATCTCCGACTGATGCAAGTGTGTTCAATATAGAGCTACCATTCAACCCTGACATGAACCAGATAGATGAGGAAGGATACACACCGCTCTACAAGGCAGCTTTAGAAGGTCATCTCGAAGGTGTTGATGATCTCATTTCACAGGGAGAAAACCCAAATAAGCCAAGTAAGGGTGGACTCCGTCCTCTTCATGCAGCGGCTCGAGAAGGACATGCACACATCGTTGACTTCCTCATCCTCCAAGGAGCGGATATAAGTGTTGAGTGTGAGCTGGGTCAGACACCTCTTCATGCAGCGGCTGAAAAAGGTAATGTTGACATATTAGAGAGCTCCATTGCAGAGCAAGCTAATGTAAACGTGGAAGATAACACTGGGTCGACGCCATTCAATGCGGCCGTTCAATCTGGTAATCTAGAAGCTATCAAATATATCCTGACTGAAGGAGCGGAGCAGAACAGATTTGTAGGTACGACCCCACTCTATTACGCAGCACAACTCGGTCATTTAGATGTCGTCAAATACCTCATTTCGAAAGGAGCTGATGTGAATGAAGAAAATGAAAAAGGAAATATTCCTCTTCATGGTGCAGCTGCTAAAGGTCACCTTGGCATAATCGAATATCTCATTCAGCAAGGGTCTGGTGTGAACAAGGAAAATAACACTGGGTGGACACCATTCAACGCGGCCGTTCAATCTGGTAATCTAGAAGCTGTCAAATATCTCCTGACTGAAGGAGCGGAGCAGAACAGATTTGCAGGTACGACCCCACTCTATTACGCAGCACAACTCGGTCATTTAGATATCGTCAAATTCTGTATATCTAATGGTGCTGATGTGAACGAAGAAAATGACAAAGGGATGATTCCTCTCCACGGTGCAGCTTCTGGAGGCCACTTAGAAGTCATGGAATATCTCATTCAGCAAGGATCTGATCTGAACAAGGGTGATGCCAAGGGTTGGACACCATTCAATGCGGCCGTTCAATCTGGTAATCTAGAAGCTGTCAAATATCTCCTGACTGAAGGAGCGGAGCAGAACAGATTTGCAGGTACGACCCCACTCTATTACGCAGCACAACTCGGTCATTTAGATATCGTCAAATTCTGTATATCTAATGGTGCTGATGTGAACGAAGAAAATGACAAAGGAATGATTCCTCTTCACGGTGCAGCTTCTGGAGGCCACTTAGAAGTCATGGAATATCTCATTCAGCAAGGATCTGATCTGAACAAGGGTGATGCCAAGGGTTGGACACCATTCAATGCGGCCGTTCAATCTGGTAATCTAGAAGCTGTCAAATATCTCCTGACTGAAGGAGCGGAGCAGAACAGATTTGCAGGTACGACCCCACTCTATTACGCAGCACAACTTGGTCATTTAGATATCGTCAAATTCTGTATATCTAATGGTGCTGATGTGAACGAAGAAAATGACAAAGGGATGATTCCTCTCCACGGTGCAGCTTCTGGAGGCCACTTAGAAGTCATGGAATATCTCATTCAGCAAGGATCTGATCTGAACAAGGGTGATGCCAAGGGTTGGACACCATTCAATGCTGCTGTTCAATCTGGTAATCTAGAAGCTGTCAAATATATCCTGACTGAAGGAGCGGAGCAGAACAGATTTGTAGGTACGACCCCACTCTATTACGCAGCACAACTCGGTCATTTAGATGTCGTCAAATACCTCATTTCGAAAGGAGCTGATGTGAATGAAGAAAATGAAAAAGGAAATATTCCTCTTCATGGTGCAGCTGCTAAAGGTCACCTTGGCATAATCGAATATCTCATTCAGCAAGGGTCTGGTGTGAACAAGGAAAATAACACTGGGTGGACACCATTCAACGCGGCCGTTCAATCTGGTAATCTAGAAGCTGTCAAATATCTCCTGACTGAAGGAGCGGAGCAGAACAGATTTGCAGGTACGACCCCACTCTATTACGCAGCACAACTCGGTCATTTAGATATCGTCAAATTCTGTATATCTAATGGTGCTGATGTGAACGAAGAAAATGACAAAGGGATGATTCCTCTCCACGGTGCAGCTTCTGGAGGCCACTTAGAAGTCATGGAATATCTCATTCAGCAAGGATCTGATCTGAACAAGGGTGATGCCAAGGGTTGGACACCATTCAATGCGGCCGTTCAATCTGGTAATCTAGAAGCTGTCAAATATCTCCTGACTGAAGGAGCGGAGCAGAACAGATTTGCAGGTACGACCCCACTCTATTACGCAGCACAACTCGGTCATTTAGATATCGTCAAATTCTGTATATCTAATGGTGCTGATGTGAACGAAGAACATGACAAAGGGATGATTCCTCTCCACGGTGCAGCTTCTGGAGGCCACTTAGAAGTCATGGAATATCTCATTCAGCAAGGATCTGATCTGAACAAGGGTGATGCCAAGGGTTGGACACCATTCAATGCGGCCGTTCAATCTGGTAATCTAGAAGCTGTCAAATATCTCCTGACTGAAGGAGCGGAGCAGAACAGATTTGCAGGTACGACCCCACTCTATTACGCAGCACAACTCGGTCATTTAGATATCGTCAAATTCTGTATATCTAATGGTGCTGATGTGAACGAAGAAAATGACAAAGGGATGATTCCTTTCCACGGTGCAGCTTCTGGAGGTCACTTAGAAGTCATGGAATATCTGATTCAGCAAGGATCTGATCTGAACAAGGGTGATGCCAAGGGTTGGACACCATTCAATGCGGCCGTTCAATCTGGTAATCTAGAAGCTGTCAAATATCTCCTGACTGAAGGAGCGGAGCAGAACAGATTTGCAGGTACGACCCCACTCCATTACGCAGCACAACTCGGTCATTTAGATATCGTCAAATTCTGTATATCTAATGGTGCTGATGTGAACGAAGAAAATGACAAAGGGATGATTCCTCTCCACGGTGCAGCTTCTGGAGGCCACTTAAAAGTCATGGAATATCTCATTCAGCAAGGATCTGATCTGAACAAGGGTGATGCCAAGGGTTGGACACCATTCAATGCGGCCGTTCAATATGGCCATCTAGAAGCTATCAAATATCTCATGACTGAAGGAGCGAAGCAGAACAAATATGCTGGCATGATCCCACTCTATGCTGCAGCACGATATGGTCATTTAAACATCATCAAATTCTTCCTTTCCAAAGGAGCTGATGTAAACGAGGAAAATGATACAGGACGGATTCCTCTCCATGGTGCAGCTATCCACGGTAACACTGAAGTCATGGAATATCTCATTCAGCAAGGATCTGATGTTAACAAGGCAGATGCCAAGGGTTGGACACCATTCAATGCTGCTGTTCAAAAGGGTCATCTAGAATCCGTCAAATATCTCATGACTGAAGGAGCGAAGCAGAACAAATATGATGGCATGAACCCACTCTATGCTGCAGCACGGTATGGTCATTTAAACATCATCAAATTCTTCCTTTCCAAAGGAGCTGATGTAAACGAAAAAGATGAAAGAGGGAGAATTCCTCTCCATGGTGCAGTCGTTAGAGGTCACGTGAAAGTCATGGAATATCTCATTCAGCAAGGATCTGATGTTAACAAGGCAGATGCCAAGGGTTGGACACCATTCAATGCTGCTGTTCAAAAGGGTCATCTAGAAGCCGTCAAATACCTCTTGACTGAAGGAGCGAAGCAAAACAGGTATGATGGTATGACCCCACTTTATGCAGCGGCAAAATTTGGCAACTTAGACATAGTCAAATTCTTCATATCCAAAGGGGCTGATGTAAACGAAAAAGATGAAAGAGGGAGAATTCCTCTCCATGGTGCAGTCGTTAGAGGTCACGTGAAAGTCATGGAATATCTCATTCAGCAAGGAACTGATGTGAACAAGGAAGATAACACTGGGTGGACGCCATTCAATGCTGCCGTTCTGTATGGCCATCTAGAAGCCGTCAAATACCTCTTGACTAAAGGAGCAAAACGAAACAGATGTGCTGGTATGACCCCATTCTATGCCGCAGCATATTTTGGTCATTTAGACGTCGTCAGATTCTTCCTTTCAAAAGGGGCTGATGTCAACGAAGAAGATGACAGAGGGAGAATTTCTTTCCACGATGCAGCCTCCGGAGGCAACTTAAAAGTCATGGAATATCTCGTTCAGCAAGGAACTGATGTGAACAAGAAAGATAACACTGGTTGGACACCATTCAATGCTGCCGTTGAATATGGTCATCTAGAAGCCGTCAAATACCTCATGACTGAAGGAGCGACGCAAAACAGGTATGATGGTATGACCCCACTCTATGCAGCGGCAGAATTTGGCAACTTAGACATAGTCAAATTCTTCATATCCAAAGGGGCTGATGTAAACGAAAAAGATGATAGAGGGAGAATTTCTTTCCACGGTGCAGCCTCTGGGGGCCACTTAAAAGTCATGGAATATCTCATTCAGCAAGGATCTGGAGTGAACAAGAAAGATAACACTGGATGGACTCCATTCAATGCTGCCGTTGAATATGGCCATCTAGAAGCCGTCAAATATCTCATGACTGAAGGAGCGACGCAAAACAGGTATGATGGTATGACCCCACTCTATGCAGCGGCAGAATTTGGCAACTTAGACATAGTCAAATTCTTCATATCCAAAGGGGCTGATGTAAACGAAAAAGATGATAGAGGGAGAATTTCTTTCCACGGTGCAGCCTCTGGAGGCCACTTAAAAGTCATGGAATATCTCATTCAGCAAGGATCTGGAGTGAACAAGAAAGATAACACTGGATGGACTCCATTCAATGCTGCCGTTGAATATGGCCATCTAGAAGCCGTCAAATATCTCATGACTGAAGGAGCGAAGCAAAACAGGTTTGATGGTATGACCTCACTCTACGCAGCGGCAAAGTTTAGCAACTTAGACATAGTCAAATTCTTCCTTTCAAAAGGGGCTGATGTAAACGAAGAAGATGATAGAGGGAGAATTTCTTTCCACGGTGCAGCCTCTGGAGGCAACTTAAAAGTCATGGAATATCTCGTTCAGCAAGGATCTGATGTGAACAAGGAAGATAACACTGGGTGGACGCCATTCAATGCTGCCGTTCTGTATGGCCATCTAGAAGCCGTCAAATACCTCTTGACTAAAGGAGCAAAACGAAACAGATGTGCTGGTATGACCCCATTCTATGCCGCAGCATATTTTGGTCATTTAGACGTCGTCAGATTCTTCCTTTCAAAAGGGGCTGATGTCAACGAAGAAGATGACAGAGGGAGAAGTTCATTCCACGGTGCAGCCTCTGGAGGCCCCTTAACAGTCATGGAATATCTCATTCAGCAAGGATCTGATGTGAACAAAGAAGATAACACGGGGAGGACTCCATTCAATGCTGCCGTTGAATATGGTCATCTAGAAGCCGTCAAATACCTTATGACTGAAGGAGCGAAGCAAAACAGGTATGATGGTATGACCCCACTCTATGCAGCGGCAAAATTTGGCAACTTAGACATAGTCAAATTCTTCATATCCAAAGGGGCTGATGTAAACGAAAAAGATGATAGAGGGAGAATTTCTTTCCACGGTGCAGCTTCTGGAGGCCACTTAAAAGTCATGGAATATCTCATTCAGCAAGAATCTGGAGTGAACAAGAAAGATAACACTGGATGGACTCCATTCAATGCTGCCGTTCAGCATGGCCATCTAGAAGCCGTTAAATATCTCATGACTGAAGGAGCGGAGCAGAACAGATATGCTGGTATGACCCCACTCTATGCCGCAGCATATTTTGGTCATTTAGACATCGTCGAATTCTTCCTTTCCAAAGGGGCTGATGTTAACAAAGAAGATGAAAGAGGGAGAATTCCTCTCCATGGTGCAGTCGTTAGAGGTCACGTGAAAGTCATGGAATATCTCATTCAGCAAGGATCTGAGGTGAACAAGGAAGATAACACAGGGTGGACGCCATTCAATGCTGCTGTTAAATATGGCAAGCTGGAGTCCATCAAATGTCTCTTGACTGAAGGTGTAAAGGAAAACAGATATTGCGGAATTCCCCCACTCCATGGCGCATCACGAAGCGGTCATTTCGACGTCGTCAATCTATTCATTTCCAGAGGAGCTGATGTAAACGTAGAAGATGGCAAAGGAAAGATTCCTCTCCATGCTGCTGCTGCTCGGGGTCACATGGAAATCATGGAAAATCTTATTAAGCAAGGATCTGATGTGAACAAGAGTGATGCAAAAGGTTGGACGCCATTCAATGCAGCAGTAATGTATGGTCACATCGAAGCCGTCAAATATCTCATTACGATAGGTGCAAAGCAGAACAGATTTGCCGGTGTGACCCCACTTTATGTCGCAGCACGTTTTGGTCATTTAGACATCGTCAAATTCTTCATAACTAAAGGAGATGACGTGAGCGAAGAAGATGACAAAGAGGTGATTCCTCTCCACGGTGCAGCCGTTAGAGGTCATGTGAAAGTCATGGAATATCTCATTCAGCAAGGGTCCGATGTGAACAAAAAAGATTACAGAGGTTGGACGCCATTACATGGTGTAGTTCGTAATGGTCATTTAGAAGTTGTCAAACTGCTGATGGCGAAAGGAGCTCAGGGTACCAGGTTTGACGGATTGACCCCACTTTACATTGCAACACAATATGACCACATCGATGTTGTCAAATTCCTTGTCTCAGTTAGATATAATGTGAATGAAAGAAGCAAATATGGCAGGTGCCCTCTTCACGCAGCAAGTTACATTGGTAACATCGATATCGTAAAATACCTCATTCTTCAGAATGCTAATGTCAATGAACAAGATCATAATGGGTGGACACCACTCCATGTTGCTGTACAAGAAGGACATCGAGATGTAGTAGACTATATTGTATTAAATGGAGCAGACATGAACGTGAGGGACATAGATGGTCTAACACCGCTTCAAGCAGCGGAGAATGCGGGTCACTCAGTCGTCTTAGAATACGTCTCCCTCTGTGAGAATGACACGAATAATGAAGATCAAATATGCCTTCAGGGTGATGATCGAAATCTCACAACAGGAGGATCTGAGGTGCTGGGAATAAAGGATGCAGATACGCAATCATGTGAAGGAAAGTCTTCATCTCAGAATGGTAATGTGAATAATAGGTATGATTGCACTCAAGGTGATATTGCGAAGAGAGGACCCGATGAACCCACCTTGAAGAAGCTTTCCACAAGGACCCATGACGTTGATAAAGATGCAGCTCATCCAAACGTAAATGAACACCTTCCCCCACGTAGAGGTGACCCGAATGAGGAAGATACAGGAGATCCACTATCGGTTGGCCACAACTTTGGTACTAAACATCTCGCCACAAGAGGTTTATATGCAAAGAAGAAGAAGAAGGTGATACATATGAAGGAAGTAGACACAAAGTCACGTACAGGACAGTTTGCATCTCAGGTAGACATTGTAGAGGATGGGAATGACTACACCCAAGCTGATAATGTGAAGAGAGGAGAAGATGAACTCTCCTTGGAGAGTCTTCCCACAATGGCCCATGGTGATGGAAAAACTGGCAATGGGGAACACAATCCTTTCATTCATGCTAAGCTGAAATGTCCTGACAAAGGTGAACAAGATTCAATGCTAGATCAGATGGAAGCAATTAAGTCCACCAGGACAAGGGAAAGAGACACCATTATAAATGACACAGACTGTTCTTCCACGCATGGACCTCAGACAGGGCAATACAGCGGATTCGATCCACCCTCTCTAAAAACCATGGAGACTGACGGTTACCCGTCTAAAAGACCGGAATCTAGATGTCACTCATCAATTGAAGAAAACAGGCAAATGAGTGTGAGTGATTATTAAATGTTTAACTTTTCTCTTAACAAAGCATAAATTTAGTTGAATTTTTGAATAGCAAAATATTGGCATATACAGATATGTCCGAAAGCAAACATTCAGCCAATTAAAATGTCATTATAGAGATGAAAAACAAAGATTCGTAGAAAGCAAATTAATGATCTTGTGTATATAACCCTGTGGTGAAGATCCGTTGTATATTTAGATTCCAACACGCTTATGCATGGGACAAGGACTCAAATTCTCAAAAATTACATGCAATACTATTATAAACATTGGTCAGTTATTTTTGTTGCCTAAAACAATAACGTGTTCATTCTGCATGTATTTTACAGTTTTTCTTACTTGTTGTTTTGTCTAATTCCTCCTAAGCTCCGTGCAAACCAAAACTAATTGTCGCCAAAATGTCTCCTTAGTTTATATCCTTTCACAGCACTCCAATTACAATATGCCGTCTACTATGATGTAATTGATTTTTCCCGTCAGGAATCTTCTTCATCGCTGAATGCTGGAAATGATCTGACAATCAACGAAACAGCAGTAAAGTTTGAGAGGTACTAGTCACTTTCCGTTTCTTTGATATGAGGAAACCTGATTATTCGTTTAACGAGATGTATTTAGTGCATTTTTTTTTCGCTTCACAATAATATTCATAATTATTGTGTATATTCTTCATAACATAAATGAATAATCGATTACGTAGAAAGTATCATGTAAGTAAACTGCATGTCATCACCTATTAGCAGAATTAGAGCACTTTATTATGTATTACCTGACTTGACTTAAGAAGCTAGGGAACGCCGAAGCAAGAGCTGATGCAGTCCCCAGGGAACTGTTGAAGTCGATATTTTAAATCTAGGAATTTTCTTTGGCCATATTGTGGGTATTCTGCGATGTTCATGTACGTATATTTGTAAACATTCATACATAAATTCGTATATTACTTTTTGTGGGTAATAAGCAAGAAATGTCATCATCTGAGTAGACCCTCCTATGGACCCAATTCGATTAGCTTATTTTTGTCTCTGCTTACATCAGCCAATTATAATTGCTACCATTACATTCAACAGCTTCCCTACAGAGCCACCAGCTGTCGTTCAGCAACAGTTGTATGATGGAAACTCTGTCAATCAAGGAGCCTCCTCAAATCCAGTTTGGAAAATCGGGGTAAGAAGAATTGCTTCCATTTATCATTTACAAATAACTTGCTGTTAAAGTTATGAAATAGTATAACAGTTTTTTTATGATTAAAATGTATTATTGTTCTACATCTGGGCAAAACAAAACTTATATAAGGACTTCTTTGAAAGGTTACTACCAGATTATTTAGACTATTTCTGTGAGGAAAAGTGTCTACCAAATGTTTTTTGTTCACATGAGATCCTTGCTGAATGAGATATTCCATGACTTTGTCAAATTTCAACAACGTTCTTTTTCAAACTCATACCCTTTTGATTTAGACCACACGTCGAACATCGGTTTACCGGTGTCCTTCCATTCTGGCCCTCGTACAAACTTTCCTGCGGATGGTCTTCGCCTTGGTCATCATTCTTGCTGGAAGTCCGGTTCTCGTAGCAGGCAGGGGGAGCACCGAACGGGTAACGCTACAAGCAGGTAAACCTGGTGTGGTCCCATTCAATCTCCCAATCTCACCTAGTAACACGTCCCAGATAGTTCTTTATTACATACTTCGGTTTGAATCGCAGCCTCGTCCATTCTGCATTAATGGAGAATCTGATATCAAAGGCTTTAAAAATCCATCCCAGTTACCAAGATTTACAACATCTGTCATAGAGACAGAGTCAGCGTACTGCATAAACTTGCTAATAGATAGAGTTGATACGCTAGACGAGGATAGGTACGTATTAACGGCGGTCCGGCGTGGTTTTGAGAACGTTTGGCATGAAACTATCATGAAGGAGATAGTTGTAGATTTCCCCCCTCAACCTGCAATATGCTTCATCACCTTAAGTGACAATAGTGATTATCCCTATGAAGTGCACTGTCGAGCTACTTCTGGCAGTGTTACAACCACACTATCATGTTACCAGAATGATCAGAGGATTGACGTCACGGGTGAAATTACAGATAATGGGCTAATTACTAGTGGTATATTCTGGCTTCCCGATTACACCCATTTCTCTTGTTGCTCACATGATGTTAATTCAAATGTAAATCAAACAATGTGCAATGACTTCGTTAGGCCACACGACAAAGAAACTACAAGCCTTACTGTTAATACTATACCTACATCGTCTACCACTCCCACACCTCAGATAGAGTCTCATATAGGGTCAGGGGCTTGTAGGCAATTCATGCTTCATTATGTGTGGTACTTCACGTACCTGTTCGTATACTTCCTCACCTTCGTTACGATGTACTAAACACTAAGTCTTCACATGTAATATCACTTTCTTGTTTAAAAAATAGAGTAATACCAACAACAAAAATTGCAAAAATATATCATCTTTCGAATTCAAATTCACTTTATGTATGTATACAATTTTTACTTTTTCACATTCGTTGCTAAAATTCATACATATCTGTCTTTTTTAAAAGAAAATAACATTATGGCCGAATGTTCAATTTGTTGTTATTTGTATTTATACTTAGTTTAAGAGTTTTTAGTCTGCTATATTTCAATAATTGAGGTAAGATATTTAATATTGATGGTATTCTCTTGTATCAGAATGTCGATTTGACATAGACCGTTTACATAATTTTGAATGTAGACGTCACAAGATTCATCAGACATTTGCTATTGTCTAGCCATGTCCGACCCTAACTTTAGAGTGAATTTGAAACACTGGGATTATAAAAGTTACTCCAATAATCGACATGGGCACGATATACTTTTTGGATAAAAGATAAAATGGCAAATACAGGTATGATACCCATGGTGCCAAATATATTCTCATCAACAATTATGCAAATGTTAATTTGGAGTGTAATTTGTTATTTCAATTAAATTTTCGCCCTTTTTAACTTCATTTTGAGCCTGATGTTATATTTTTAGGTTAAACAACTCGATAGAAATATGGTTATGCATGAATAATTTTTAAAAGTTATTAATATAATTAATGACGTCAAAGAGTTATACAAATCTGATATGAAAAGTAAATATGCCATATATTGTAAATATTCTCCTTTTGAAGGAAGAAGAGGGTTAACTCAAATATATTAACAGTGTGAACGCCTTTCTGGCTTCAAATTGACGATAATAAATATTCAACAGGGACGCCTGTTCCATTGACGAAATGAAAGCGCACATGTGTATAAAAGTGAACTTATGCCTTTATTTAAAACATTTTAGCTATACGAATAAACTAGTTTTTATTTTGCGAACACAGTCTTTTGCATAACGAATTTAATAGGTAATGTTGATTTTAATAGAGATCATGTTTCTTTTATTTACTACTTTGCCAATACGTTATTCATGTCATTTTGAGTTTCTTTAACATCGCTATTAAAAACCATGTACAACAGGAAAATAATGATGCTTGATCAATTAACCTCTTGATAAATGTCTACACTTCCCAACGTAGTTAACTATGATATACATGTACTTACAGAACGGCATGAATTGATATCAATGCCTGTATCATTATATATAATATGTATAAAACCATTCCCAATACAAGCCACCCACGAAAAGAACTTGTGCTTCATTGCGGAATATGATGTAATGTAAGCAATGACTTGCATGAACTTATACGTAGCGTCTATCAATTGATTGTTTCATAATCTATGAATTTTTTAATCCCTTAGTTTGAATAAGTTTTTAAGATGGAAAGATGAACTTGTGATTTTAATACATAACGTTGTCAAGACTTTGATCCTGCTATCATCTTTTGAATATTTGTTGTGTTATGTATACTGGTATTTAAGTGCACCAATTTCAAACTTGTATGTAAGCCAAAATGTAAATGTCAGGGCTATATGACAAAAACCATCGTGGACTTACAATATATATTTTGTATTTTATCATACAAAAACAGATCATAAACTTTGTGTACATATATAGCTCAATTAAGTTTATTGATTTTATTTTTAAGCTAAGAATTTCCTATTGATTGCGTTCTTTATATTGTAAATACGTGTCATTGCCATATTGTAAATACATGTTATGTTAAGAGACATTTTGCGAGTTAAACAAGAACAAAGTATATATATATTGACATTCCATGAAGTCTGGGGCAAGCGTGCTTCGTGTTTCGAAACAGTATAGAAAAGAGACTCAACATTAGTTGAGTTGAGAATTATTGCTGTCCTTTAAGAAATATTAGATTTTGGACAATAGAAAACACGAAAGCTTTTTTTAATTGTACCACAAATTTGGCTATTTTTGCCGAAAAAGTAAGGATCAGATTAAAACCAATAGTTATAATATGCAGATAACGATTGTTCTTCTTTTGACGAGAGAAGATTTATTTCCCTTCTCTCTCTCATGTATATTTTGAAGAACACATCTGTTGACACCTTTGCTATTTACAGTAATATTTTCATGTAGCATTTACGTTTCTAAGAGTTGTACAACGTATTCTTATCGTGATATATATCCACTTTTTAAAATTAAAGTATTAATATCATTTTTGTAGTGATACTATCGTTTTATCGACTATTAATATATGTTACCCTAGTTTCAAAACAACAACAACAAATCCTTAGGCAGGTTATAAATGAGAAATGAGAAATCTGAACAGTTTTGCGCACTTAGTTTTTAAATGCTTGAAAATCTGTGGTTTCTCGCATTTCTCTGAAATAAAGAGGTATTCAAACCATGGCAATGACAAAATCATGTACACATGGATGAAGGAATATATTTTTTTACAGTGTTTTTTTTGTGTAGTTGAATAAAATTCATATTAAAAGGACATACATATCACAAGTGTATATGAAACAAGAATGAATGGACAAGCAAAACAGATATTCAACGCATACATGTATATGGGTATAGTATGCATTTTAGTCTGTTTCGTAGCGTCTTTGTTTTGGTTTATTGGTCTCCCAATCGTCGATATGACATTTGGAAGGATTATTGATAGTAATCAGTGGTAGTATTTGCTGTATGTTATTCGTTAAGATATCGTTTGTGTATTATAGATGATTTATAATAACATCGCTGCCCATACATTCCCTACTTTGCAGCTTATCTTAAATTACAAAAGTTTGAAGGTATAACAACAAGGTTATAAATGTTGTATATATATATATTACTATATGTAATACTCAATATTATAATCGTGATATTATAAAGGCCAACCTCTGTTGTATTAGGAGTTAAAGTAAATGCTAAGATCGTGCACATTGAGAAGTTAACGTTGATATTCATACCGACGTACTTGCTCATATTACAAAACCATGTTGGTCACAAAGAATCTAATTTTGTCGTTGAAGAAATACAGAAAACTTTTAAAGACCCCTTTTTATTTCGCTTTCTATATTTATGCGCGTAAATTAATGATGTAAAAATACACCAAAAGATCAGCCATGAAAAGGAGAGACAAGCTAAACCTAGAATGAAAAGATTAACTCAATTATGTATGTACATATCATAATTAACGACTTTATAATAAATGTAACAGATGGCATGCGATAACTTTATTCTTATCTCTCATGCAAATGAAAGAAATTTGAAAGTTACTTTCCCTCTGTAAATAACTGAATCACTTTGCAATATATCTGTATAAGTTAACTTAGTATTTCAGTGTTCTTCTATTCAAATATGAATAGTTACTTCTTTTGTTAACTAAATAGATTAGATAGATGTTAAATATTTATATAAATGTATCAATTTATAATTATTTGTAACAACATCGTCACCCATACTTTGCCTCCTATGCAGCTTATCTTCTAAATAGAAATTCGATATATAGTGTATTTTGGAGTAAAGTATGCATATTGTACAGCTATTTGCAAAACTCATCGTAAATTAATTATAACGATTGTCATGCTTCATGACCGAACCTCTCTGCGTATTTTAAATAATGAATAACGAAATTGTGAAGGCGTAGCAAGAAGCTTAATAATGTATATCACTTCATATTTTACTCAATATTATAATCCTCATTAATCATAATAAAAGGCAACCTCTTTTGTATTTTGTGGTAGAGTACATGATCAGATTGTGTACATTCTCAAGTTTATTTGATAGTATTCATACCGACCTTCTTGCTCCTAATAAGAAAGTTTGTTGGTTATAGACGGTCTAATATTGCCAATTAAGAATAACAGAAAAAACTTCTAGAGATCCGTTTATTTCGCTCCATATATTTATACTCGTAAAATAATGTTGTAGAAAATTCACCCATCGTTGTCCATATTTTGCATACACTGCATCATACCTGGTGTGTTAAAGGCATCGTTTAACAATGTTAAATCTGAGATGCACGGCCCTACGTGTTATCAGTGTCTGTGATATGGTGTAATATTGAAGCCCTAAACAAATCGCGCTTCAAAATGATCAAGAAGTGCCTCAAAAAAAATAAAAATCTTTTAGTGAACGGTTTTTACCATACTCGTTTTTCCCAATAGACTGTAGTGTTAAGAAAACCGTTTGGCAAACGGTTTTCAAAACTTGTAATTCCAATCATAAATATCTTGATAATCAGTCAGGCAATCGGCTTGTAAAAGTCATGGGGTTCCTGACTGACCTAAAGGTTTATAATTATCATTGCAGCATGAGCTAAATCCAGGATTTTGTTTCAGAATCTGAGACAAAGTTACCGGATCCCTTTAAAAAGTATACGATGCATATTGTACAGTTCTCTATGAAACTCAGAGTAAATTAATATTTAAAGATTGTCTTCCATCATAACCGAACCTATCTTAGTATGATGTATAATAAATAACGAAAATGAAGTTGTAGCAACAATATTATTAGAGTTGTATATGTATATCACTAACTATGTAACTCCAAAATCATGATAATAAAAAAGGTCAACTTCTTGTGTATAGAGTAAATGCTTAGATTGTCCACATATACCAGTTATCTTTGACATTGATACCGATGTACTTGCTCATATAACGAAAGTACATGTATGTTTGTCACAAAGCGTAGAACTTTGCTATTTGAGAATAACAAACTTTTAGAGATCCGGGTTTTTGGGGCTAAATATATTTACGCTCGTAAAATAATGACGTATGACACCAAAAGACCAGCCATGAAGAGAAGACAGACACCAAAAACAATAATTGAATATTTAACCCAATTATGTATGTACATTATCCTGAATTTTGGCTATACAATATATGTTACGTATATATAATTTACCTGTATACAATGAATATACCAATGGTACATGTATGTATAAAATAAATAAATTTGAGGATCATGCATTTTTATCCCTGTACCATATATCGAAAAGTTTGCTTAGTGTTACAGTATCATTCTGTTCAAATATGAATGGTTAGGTTTTTTAATGATAAATGGATAAAATAGATATATTAAATGTGATAAAATTTATCTCTAGTTTCTAATATGACCAGTATGTGTTTTATCGGGTTATAATAACAAACGTATCAATTATGATAGTATGCAAGATGGATCGTAAATATGGATTCCATAAAATTGGAACCGTTTCGTACTTCAATCTGTTCTGTTACCACCGGTTTATATATATGGAATAATGGACGTGTCAGGAAAAAATAAATGATAAAATTTGCTTGTTCTGCTAATAAATACATGAATGAAAATAATGTGCTCTTGTTTTTTTTTTTATTCTCTTGCTTTATGTTGAATAGGACTTTTTATTAATAAATAGTACTTTCCTAAATATTTATATGTAATTACGTCTGGTAAAAAATATATATAGATATGTCATTTACTCCTATTTGGAACTATATATATCAACGTAGCACCTAACGGGTTTTAAATGTCCTATGGGTTTAAAAATGTAGACGGAGATGTTATGATGTTTGTAGTCCTCCCGACCTTAACATGTGTGATATGGGTTTAATGTAAATACAAGCAATATTTGGTCGTGTAGTCATCACATTGATTATTTCCAAATGGTACCACACAATGTACAATCCTCATTTGTTTTATCATAAAGCTTATACCTTTATATCATCGTTGCAAATATTGTTTCGCCTACGTCAAAGAATGGGTAGTCTTACGTTAGATTATATTGACAACGAGCATTCAAACCACGATAAACTGGCTTTGCAGCCACTGAGAAAATGTTTTCTATACAGTTCATCTTTCGTATGGAGTAGGACAATCAAACAACTAACGAGAATATATACAAGATGGATCATACAGTTTGAAAGTGCATGTGTGTGTGCGGGAGAGAGAGAGAGGGAGAGAGAGAGAAAGAGAGAAAGAAAGAGAGACAGAAAAAGAACTAAGAAGGCAAAGACGGCATAACAGTCATCCATATCAATAAAAAAAGTTTAAGATGATTTTGAAATATTTTCTTTTAAAATGTGTAGATTCATTGTAGAGTACTAGTAGTACAACATGTACTATTTAACAATTCATATATATTATATATATTGAATACGGCAGACTTATGGAACATAGTTGCTACTCTGAGTTACACGCCTTACAAGCGATCATCAGGCAACTGATTGCATTCTTAAAAGTACATTATTACTCTTCTACCTGGGTACAAATACTCTCACAATATAAGACTTAAACTAATACAATAAGAATTACTTATGGTTGAGGGGGGCTATAGTAATTGCTCAGGTACTGCGTTTGATTTTTAAGCATGTAGGTTAAAGCCTATGGGAGGGGGTATCACAACACATTTTCATCCAAGGTGCTAGTACATATATATTTATCTATTTATTTAGGTATAGTCTCTGTTGAAGTTGCAAAGATATAATTTGTTTGCATGGCGGTTTTTGGATATGAGTTCTTGTCTTTTGTTAAGGAGGGTCTGTATCTCGGTGTTGATGGTTTATATCAATCAGTATCGAGCAAAAAAAATTCGAAAAGAAAGATAGACTGGAGGGTATTACAAATTCGAAAAATACACAGTTACATAGATTTAGATATGTTTATATCTTCTTGTTAGTAAACATAAGTAGCGTATGAACGCAGCAAACTGTAGCTGTATCAAAGAGATGAAGAGTCTGTGGAGGAGGAGGAATTGTAAGTATAAATTCTGCTTTCATAATCAAGTCTTTCACAGTCCTTTGTTTCTTCCATCCTTGTCTTAAAATAGCTGCTCACTTTCCCTTCCATGGATTCGACTATATCACGATTTGTATGATGATGCAGATTGCTGTCCCGTTCATCATTATGGAGATATGAAGTATGTAGATCTCCATCAAATGAGTCGCTTCCTGCACTATCTCTTATAATGCTCTCTGCAAATGAGTCTTCTTCTAGAATGCTATCAATATTTCTATGTCTCCGTCCTTCGAGCGAAATACGTTTATCAAGCTTCCTATCATTGCTTAAAATTGAAGGGCGTAAATCAGCATCAGGAATTTCATAACAGGTATCTTCTTGTACATCGTGTGAAGGAGGTCTCTTAACTTTAAAACGAATTCCTTTCGGAGAAGGCGGTGGAACATCAGATTCGCGAGTCCCAGTACATCTGCAAACCTTCAACTTTTGCATTAGGACGATGATTACAACGACGAAGAACATTAGGCCAAACGCGATTAAAATTGGTATTACAAAGATCGGTATACCGTCAGTTAACTCCTTCGGTGCACTTGTAGTGGTGGTGCTATTCAAATACAATTTCATAGTGGTTGCGAAATGTGTCGAGATTGTTTTCGGGGATTGATCTTGTTTAATGAAGAATGATACTTTGGGGGTATTACCAATGTCATCAAACAATTTACATGCAGCAAGTTGTTCTGAACGAAGTTCATTATATTGAAAAAACCTAATATTGCAGACAACAATTCCTGGCCTCCTAATCTTTTGTAAATTGTAGACGATAATATGACTCCCACCCTCCGGTGATTTAATAAGATCATGCTCTCCGTCGTTCTCCGCAATAAGAAGGCCCTCTAGATACCATCGAAATGCAGCTGGCTCTATATTGTTCACCTTAGCTGAACATTCTACAACATTCCTTGCAACATTGTAATTTATTTGTGGCTCTCTAGTATGATTTATTTGTGGCAGATCTAAATTACTTGTCCTGCAAGTAGGAATCATTGACTCGTCAATAAACCTAACATGAATTGTTGAGCTACCCCGAGCACTTGCAACATCATTTCTGGCCTCACAGGATATGTTTAAAATTGTTTCAGATTGAACATTATCAAGAATGATTGTCAAATTGGAGGCTTGGGACGAGCAATGTGCAAATACTTCTTCGGGTTTGCAGAACCATGTGTAGTCTTTCACCTCAGGGTATCCCTCAGCAATACATTGGAACGTCATTTCAACGACCAATGGCCATGTCATCTCAGCCTGATATGGAATGATCTCTACGACCGGGGGATGAATCACTTTAAATGGACCGAGAGAGCAAGTAGCTTGCTGTCGGGGAAAAATCTCGCTCTCTGCAATGCAAATCAATTTATAATTGTGAATCAATGTAGTTACTCTAATATTCCCAAACAATATCAATCCTGTTTGTGAAAAGGAAGAGAAAATAGCTGGTCTTTGCCATCTCATAACATATTGGGGGTTGGTTTGTACACCTTCACATTCAATATAAAGTTGGTCACCCTCTTGAAGCACGGCGCTTGATGGACCCCTACAATGCACCTCATTGTTCGTGAGAAAATACATGACTTCAAGCGTTGCAAACTCAGATGAAATGATTTTTCGAGAATCATCTAAGGGCGCGTTCATGCTTGATTTTGACGGCCAGAATCAGGCATCTGTTACGTGTTTAGTTTAAAACACGCTTGCGTTCATGCTCACTTTTGTAGAATCACCGAAAAACGGCGATCACGAACGCCGATCGTAAACTCACAAAAAGATGCGTTTACAATATTATTGTAAACGCGTTTAAATGGGTTCAACGCACTGACCTCTAGTGGGTCTACGTAGCATGCACAGTGAAGGTCACACAATGCCACACAAGGAGAATTGCCTGGATGAGCCAGAGAAGTAAGCATGAACAGCTACACCGTGGAACTGCGATCACGATGAGCGTTTACGATGAGCGTTTCAGATCGCTCATTCTACCTTCAAAATCAAGCATGAACGCGCCCTAAGAGAGTAATAATTACCCAGCATTTGTACAGATGACTCATCTGTCTTTGAAGCTTGTTAATGGTTAGGGAGGATGTAATCCTTTGGTTGATGATATCCGATACTGTGGTGACATTGTAAAGGTCATTGTGGTGGAGAGTTTCAATAAGCCCGTTTACCCAGTAGGAGTTTGCAGAAGAGAAGGCAACCATTGATCTTAAGGTACACTGAAATGACGCAGATGTATCCTCTTTGGCACTCACATCAGCAGGCTGGGTGACGAATTCGAAAGTAGTAGAACATACCGAATTATTTTGGAAAATCTCTAGAATTATTAATAGTTTTGCGTTAGGAAAACTTCTTTTTTGACAATTGTAACCTTCCAGAGCAGCAGAATGGACCCCCATTGTGACTGATATAACCAATGACAAAATTGCATAAGATGCTCATCATACATATGACGAAATGATAAGGTAGATAGACCGAAGAATAGTCCTGAAATGAAATAAATAGTGAGAAAGTGAGCATGTGAAACTGGCTCATTTGCTTCCTACCCCGAGAATCAGATTAAGCCTCCAGATAACAAATTACTTGTCATTCGACAAGTGTTTTTATCGAAACCGTAGTTTGATAAATCATGGAGGATGTAAGAAGGTTATATCATGATTCTTTTAAGATAACGTAAGCTTGTTTATTTAATTGTTTTGACAAATATCTATAACATATAGCTCCTTTTTTGACGTAGGGCTCATGACATCTCATCTTGAATCTTGCTAACATTTTGAAATGCACTATCTTCTTCATGTTCTAGGCATGATACAGAAGAGAGTGATCACAAAGCGGCTCACAGAGGACTGGGAACAAGAGAAATAACAAGAGATTAAGAATGCAGGAGAAAAGTTGTAATGTAAAATGCGTCGAGAATCTTTTACATACTCGTGATTATTATGTTAATGCGCTTCCGCTGAGAGCTATGGTGAATGGGGGATCAGCAAAAAAAAAAAATAAACAGAGAGAGAGAGAGAGAGAGAGAAGGAAAAATAGCTCAAGGTAAAGCTTAGATTTGTTTTTGATTTATTCGTTTCTTGAGTTTGTGTGTAAACTGGTACCTGTGAAGTTCGCCTTGCTTTATTTGCAGTATTCTAGTCCGATTTTTGCAAACCCTGTGGAAGAAAATATATTAACTCACAACGCAAGATGAAATACACAAGAAGCATGGATTGAACTCCACACGCGCTTTCGATTCCTGCCTGTCCTTAGGTTAACCTATCATCCTACTTACATGGTGTTTACCCGAATAGAAGAAAATAGAGTATCGGTCCGGATTTCAATCAATATCACTTTAATCATACTCAAGACAACACCTGTCATCAACAATCATCTCGTGCAAGAGCCACTTCTCCTTTATTATTCAGAATG
The DNA here is from genome assembly GCA_035222895.1 of Strongylocentrotus droebachiensis. Lineage (NCBI taxonomy): Eukaryota > Metazoa > Echinodermata > Echinoidea > Camarodonta > Strongylocentrotidae > Strongylocentrotus > Strongylocentrotus droebachiensis. Next base: position 8,338 of record JAVYIG010001716.1, on the reverse strand, counting down.
GAGCGAGAGGACGTGGCTCGTTGTGTATATCTTTTCCAAAAAAGATGGCATTTGATTGTTTTTACTCCAGCATGCTATGAAATATACATGTTGTGACAAAAAATAGCACGAAACATGATATAAATGAATTTGTATAGCGCATATAAACTTTCGAGTCTTTCTCTGCGCTTAATGTTTATGCAATGATTTTAAAATTCTCACCGTATTAAAAGAAAATGTCACTATATTAAAAATGTTCAAGTAAAGTATTTGTAAAAGTTTCAAGTATTTATTTTAGATTATATTGAGAACAACCCACTATGGTCGTGCGATTGCGGTTTCGTAATGTTCTCAGTTAAACGGATTGTCAAACATTAACCACAAACAAGAATGTTTATAATCTATATTCTAAAATTTTGCCAAAATTAATGAACACTATTATAATAGCCCTTCCAGTGAATCGACAGTGATGGCGTGTTCTTTAAGCCCTCGTGATTGCTTGGTCGGTGAGCTGTTAACATTCTGCACCTGAATGGCTCGTCATAATCTTGTTTGTTTGTTTATCAAAAGGATGACATCATCACTGAGGCATTGTGGTTACGATCGAGTCTGGGTCACAATTTACGGTTCACCGTAGAGGGCCGAAATTTTGCTCACAGGGGCGTCCTTGTGTTAGAAATATTAGAGCGAATTGCAAACAAACTTGATCCCTGATCTTCTGGTCTACGAAAAAAAAGCGAACCTTTGTCGGCTAAATTGAAACAACGAGTTTTACAAGTGTTGGTTCATTTGAAATTTGGAGGACTCTAGTTTTAATGGTGGAATAATTTTTCTTAATACTTTGTTGAATGCGGTTGAGCACAGCACATGCTCACACAAGAATTGTTTTTCTTTTCTTCATACAATACCTCCACATTATCTTTCTTTTTCTGGTGATGCTACAGCACGTCTGACAAAGCAACTCCTATGTTGGTATTGTATGGTCTATTGTAAACAGGTGGTCAGCTCTGGTGAAGCTACATACCAATGTTTCTTGTTAGCTCACTAATGTTTGACAGATGATGTCACAAGATGATTGAGATCTGGAGCATTTGAGGGTGAACCTTAGCAGGTCTGAAAATTTGTATTTTTATGTTAAAAAAATTATGCACAATATTTTGATGTTTAAATAACGAAATATGAGTATGCAGCCCTGCACATCAACAGGAATCAGCTTATGTTTGGATGTCACCCGACCTCTAGTCTCATTTTTAATCCATCAGCGCCATCTGTTGGTGGATGTAGGGTAATGCAACAGTCCTCATCCATCGAACAACCATCATTTTTCGTGAACTAATACACATGTACACTACATAAAATTGTTTAACCTTCTTCCAAAAATATATTAACTTGCGAATCACTAAGAATAAAAAATAGTTCGAAGGTTCGAATTTCAAAAATCGTGTTCGTAAATATATTATGCGACTCTGTACATTTCGTGCCCATAATGACCACGTGGACGAAGGCTTAACTGAATTCTGTATTCATTCATTTTTTAACTTCAACGATATTAAAGTTAATCCATCATTGCTCATTGCCATGGTCATACAATTACTTGTATAAGTAGTGGAAACCACGTGACATTGCCAGGTGTAATGTAATGATTGATTACAGTTTCATTATACAATACCATACGGTTCCGTGAGTTTCCTGATCATAAACAGGAACATAATATAACATAAGATTATACTAAAAAGTACGGGTCAAGGTTTAGAGTAGAGTGGAGCCTAGCTTGCAGGCGCATACCCTTGTCAGTCGTTGTCCATTACAGTGTCTGCATGATGAGACTACATTAGGCTCGGTACTCTAGCCTCTATTCGACACATCCAGCAGCTACCATATTTAGGTTCTGCTCTAGGCTGTATAGGAATTGTGGAAGATTGCCAAATTTATTTGCTTGCAAAATAATAAGCAGCGCCTTCCTATGAAAATAGCAGTTGTTTAATGGTAATACTCATACACCGCTGGGTAAAATGTTGACTTCTGATATAACATGCTCAGTGGTCATAAATGGTCTTAGTTGCAGCGGTAAAACTAATAGTAGTAGTAGTAGTAGTAGTAGTAGTAGTAGTAGTAGTAGTAGTAGTAATAATAATATTCGTATACCAAGACAAAGTGCCTGGTGGTATCCAAGAAGAGCAGTCCAAAATGTAACTTGAAACTGAAAGAACAGATTATTAAACAAGTCTCCTCATTTAACTACCTCGGCAGCATGATCACCGAGGATGCCAGATGTGAGACAGAGATCAAGAGAAGGATAGCTCTCGCTAAATCTGCATTTTCAAAGTTAGGCAAAATTCTGACAAATCGAACTATGAGTATGAGGACCAGAATAAGAGTATTGAATTGTTACATCTACCCAGTACTTATGTATGGTAGTGAAACATGGACTTTAGCCTCTGATACTAAAAAGCGTTTGGAAAGTTGCGAAATGTGGTTTTTAAGAAGAATGATGAAAATCCCCTGGACTGACAAATTTAGTAATGAGGAAGTTCTTACACGAGCTGGAGTGCAAAGGAAAATGATGTTGATTAGACAGTTGAAGTTCATGGGTCACATTACACGTAAAGAAGGCTTAGAGAATATTGCTTTGACAGGGAAAATTGTTGGTAGAAGGAGTAGGGGAAGAAGGAGGATACTTTGGATAGACAGTCTGCAAAAATTGTTGGAAGAGAGAGGAGTGAAAGAACTGGGAGTGGTACTAATACAGAAGGCTAGGAGCCGCGGGTTGTGGAACAGCATGATCGCAAAAGTCAAACGATATGGCACTTATACCCTTTTCTAACTGCACTGATATTCATCGGATGCATCCGGACGCATCCGATGAAACTGCCAGTTAGAAAGCAACAGAGGAGAAAAAGGCGATTAAAGGTAAAGACCAGTATTGGAAACGCCCCAACTTCCAAAAAATGAAATGGAAGCTCTTATTACCAATCATGTGAAATAATATGTTTTGACTAATACATGATGATAAAAATTTTGCCGGGAAACCGCCTACTAATTGATATATTTGGTAAATTAGTTTAGCTACATGGTCTGTGAGAGATAAACGCACGTGTCGCGCACGTGTGCGTAGTCCCATATACAATACATCTTTCTGTGTACAGTGCTTGTAACTTTACGAAGACTGGGCCAAATTTCTTATAATTTTGATGATTCCAGAACCTTGCAGTTCACACCAATACTTTTATGCTAGATGATCAACCTTTTCTGATCGATTCCACAACGTTTCTTTCACAATAGAATCGCATGACCATTACTGGTCTTTACCTTTAAATAGCCGACGAAAAGAAGAGAAATAGGCGATTAAATTCTCCTGCTCAAGAGCAGGAGAAATTCTCATTCTATCGGTGTGACACCGATGAAACGGCCAGTTAGAAATCGTTCGGGAGAAAAGGGTGATTAAAACAGCGATTAAAATGGTCAAAGGTCGCAGTATACGCGCGCTTTATCGTAACCAGCTGTGTTTGTTGACTTATGGTTGAGCATGCTGCATGCTAGCTAGATGGAGCGCGGGCTTAATAATTACGCAATAATTCTTCACTTCCGGCATGGGCTCGCCACAGCGAGAGAATTTCATCGGCAGTTAGAAAGCGACAGGGGGAAAACTGCGGTTTCACCTTTGTTTACATAAGGAAAATTCAATCGGTATTTTCATCGTTGTGACTCCGATAGAAGCCAGTTAGAAAGCAGTATTAGAGAGAGAGAGAGTTGTTTTAGTAGTAGTAGTAGTACTAGTGTTAATAGTACTATTATCATCATTATTGTTGTGATTTATAATATTTAATATTAGCAGAAGGAGTAGTAGTAGTAGTAGTAGTAATTGTTGTCGTTGTCGTTTCTTTCTTGTTTCATAAGTGGTTAATCTTCAATAGGATCCATTGAACAACTATATACCAATATATCATGATTTTGAATGATAATAGTAATATGTGGGGTTTAACAAAAGAAAAAAGCCACAGAGTTGATGGATTGATAAACATAATACATGTAATTTAAATCTTGCTGGGCCGGTGCTGCAAATATTTGCCAAACAGAATAAGAATTTTCAAAAACACATAGTTCTACCAAATAAAAGTATAGCAATAATCATTTGGCAGCCGTATGGCAGCCGTGCTAAAGCCAGGGTAATAATCAGGAGCGCCAGGAGGGTCAAATCTGACTGACATGAGCACTATACAAGAACCCATTATTAGTATTAGTATTGATATAAATCGTTTTTTCATAAATACCTAATATTTATTTTAAGCTAATATAAAAGCTTTAAAAATAATTGTACATGTTATAGTTCAAAAGAGCGAACACCATTATATCAATGTGTATGTGTTTGTGTATTAAATCGTCAAATTCTATACTGATAAACCATTTGTGTACAATTTGAATTATCTAGGTCTATTATGCTTTTAAAATTTGACCTTGCCCACGTTCATAGACGTGGCTGACCTTCGATGTTATCTTCTTTTCACTTCAAACAAGTAAGAGTGCTCAATCTCTATCAGATTCCAGTCGAGTGGACATGTGTGCTGGTATTCGTGTATTGATTTTTTTTGTATTTCTCCTGTACCGGATCTAACCTCCTCTGTCCTTGAATATACCTACTGTCTTCCATACATGGTGTTAACGTGACTGGGATAAAATAAAGTATCGGTCCTGATTTCAATTCAATATCACTTTAATCATTTTCAAGACAACACTTGTCACTTACAGTCATCTCGTGCAAGAACTACTTTTCATTAGTTCTACAGTATGGGGTAAGAAAACTTGGTTTCGTTGTGTATTATTGTTTTCCAAGAAAAATGTTATTTGATTGTTTTCATTAGGCTACAAACTATGCATTTCGTGAAGAAACAAAATCCACATAATAAATATCAATAATAGTAAAGCTATTACCTAGGTCACAATTCACAGTTCACCATAGAGAGCCCAAACTCTGCTCACATGAGCCTCCCTTTAAAATTTTAGAGGGAATTGCAAAAAAAGAAAATTTGTCGTCAAATTTGAAAAATTGAGTTTTACAATATATGGTACATTTGAAAATCTGAGGGCTTTAAAATTTGTCTTAATTCCTTCCTCTCGCGATACAGCGATCTCCGCATACATGTATGTATAATCAATTTTTTGGTTTCTTTCGGATGAGGCAGAAGAATATAAAAAATGAAATAACCATGAAGTTAAAGAAAAGTTTTATAACATTTCCATTAGTCATTATACCCCCCCCCCAAAAAAAAAAAAATATTTAAACAAAAAAATTGAAAATAGAATAGTAATCAGTATAATCAGGATGCTAAGGGAGCATAACTTATAATCCCAAGTAAGATGTGTTCTGTCATTTTCTGTCCGCAGATTGTGTTTAGTAGTTTTAGCACATAATATGCGTGTGAACAGTGTTCCAAGCCCATTTTTATAAACTAGCCGAAATTTAAAGGATTAAACAAATCCAAAACCTAACTACAACTTTTAACCTCAACTAAAACCAAAGTGCAACCCTAACCCTAACACTGGTCAATGTAGGCACCGGAGCACTGGTGACAGAGAGTCAGATCATGAAAGCAGCTTTGAGAGATGTAGATATCCATACAAGCAATTTTCATGCCTATTTCGTTGGCAAGTACTCTCGCAAAATTGACAATTTTGAGACTAGCGTTCAGCCTGGTCCCCACATTTGAAAACAAGGATTTTTTCTGTTAGTTGCTTGTCGGAAAAAAAAATCGTTGTCTTGCTGTAATGCCTTGGTATTTTCCTCCTGTTTTGCCTCCAGCTTACTACCCATTTGAGGGAGACGTTACTGATAGCTCCGGTAACAACCGCGACGGAACCACGACCGGCGATGTTTCGTACGCGGCTGGCCAATGCGGTCAAGCCGCGTCCTTTAACGGTGCGTCTAAAATGAGCGTCCATTCGTTTGCCAACTTCGCCTGGGGCACGGAGTTCAGTGTCAGTGTATGGTTTAAGCGAACCGGTGATTGGGGGAACTACCAGGGCATCGTCAGTAATGGGTATTACACTACAGGGAGCTGGGAAATAAGAATGGGTAGGGAGAACAGCGGTCAGATGTTGGGCGGTGGTGTCATTACAACCGCTGCGGGTACTACCTGGGACTACTTAAATCTTGTCGCTTTGCGGAACACCTGGAACCACGTGACCATGACCTATGACGGGTCTACCTTGCTCTACTACCTCAATGGTCAGCAGCAGACAGCGAACAACCAGAACTGTTGCACTGGTCCTATTCTAACACGCAACACACCGGTCACTATTGGTCATGCAGGTCCAGGGAATAGAAATGAGTATTTTTATGGCTTGATTGACGAGGTCAAGATCTATGGCCGAGTTCTCACTGCGGTCGAGGTTCAAAATATGGCCAACCATCCATGTCTTTAAAATCCATATATAGATTCTTCTGAAGTATATTGATCAAGGGATTGTAGAAGATATTTTTTGTTTTGTTAGAGAGCTTTGTACCAGGCCATAAACCATTGTGGCTTCTTTATTATTGGCATTAATCATGCCAATGGTATGGCATTTCATGAAATATATAATTTAAGCATAACTAATGTTATGCCTTTATTGTTCATTTTTCAGAACATAATCCTTTTTGATATGGTTTTAGGCTGTTTAATACAGTTTTACCGCCTGGTTTCGAAAATTCAAAATACTGTATTAACATGAGATATAATTATCTTCGACTAAACGGTTTTGAAGGCGTGGGTTCTAAAGAAATTATATATGTTCGTATTACATTTGTCCATGTAAACTCATGATAAGCCGATATATGATTATAAATTCATCGGGAAATTTTACCCGTTTTATCATCAATGATTATTCTGTAAATTTATGGACCTATCAGTGGAAGTCGTGTTTATATAGACCCAAAATAAATATCATTTCGATAAGCCATGCTCATACTCTTTTATGCTTGGATTGTTTGTGAAAAAAACTTCTACAGGATGATTATGGTATCACTTTGGACCTCTTAATTTATCTTGGAAAGTTCATGGTGTGATGTTATCCCTAAATAAACAGTACTTTGAACGAGTTTATAGATGTCAAAAATCATTTCGTGTCTGATAAACGTCTACCCAGCGAGCCTTGTCAAGAGACAGCTCTTATGATTGCGATAGAACGGAGTCAAAGTGTACATTAGCAAACGTGTTCTTTAGATATATAAAAAAACATCAGCAGATAAAGAGAAGAGAGAAGGAAGGAAAGGAGAGAGAGAGAAAAAATGGAGAGAGGGAGAGAGAAAAAATATAAGAGAGAGAGGGGTAAATTGGTTGCAGAAAACGAACACAGATACAAAGACAGATGGAGAGAGGGAAAATAGGAGAGAAAGGGATAGATAGAGAAAGAGAAAGGGAGAGAGAGAGAGAGAGAGAGAGAAATAAACTAGAAACTGGAATTTCATTTCTAAGGACCCCTTTCAGAGTATGAGAAAAATGCATGAAAATCATAATACATTGTTTTTTGGTAATATCATATCAAAAAAGTTAAGATGGCAATTAAAGCATTTGTAAACAAACTAAGACAGTGTAACTTTTATAATACATATATACATGCGCTATGTTAGGATTATACGAAGAGATCAACATACGTAGTTGAATAATTGCGATTTACCAATCTTTAACATAATAATTCTAACAAACCTTTTATTGTTGACATCTTTGGGATATTTAGCAAAACAACAAACAGAAGTGAGTCCCCCTCCTCCTGGGCAAACCTTCATAATTTCTCGATTAGAGTTTGAACATATTTACTCAAAAGAGGAATGCTTGAATAAGCATGCCTTGAAGACAAATAACAGTATTTCTAATCAACAAGATTGCTATCAGTTTGTTATTGTTCTAAGAGACAGTCACATTGTTTGTATGTATTGGGCTAATTAATAAGCTCCTAGCACCTTGCTGACCTTGAATCTATATTTCACGGTGGACTGAGTTCAAATTGCAGGAACAATAAGCAATAGTTAATGGTTGCTGAAGTATAATAGTGGCATTGTAAGGGCTTATCATGTTACCTGTTTCTCAATACAACTGTAGTAATGACACCACTTCAGTTCCGTTTGAAGAGTGTAATAATGGACTTTTGGGTGTGTCAGAAGATCACTAACCAGCCCAAATGCATACAAACAGCGCCGTCCTTCATGAATGCTGCTATCTCTCAGTACACTAAACACATGACATCAATCTTGTGAAGTTTGACATGTGGTACCTCTGATTTCACACCAAAAAATTGTATGAGAACCACATGATTAGTTTCCTTTCAGGTAAATTTGTACAAAAAACTTGGTGGTTCAAAATTTACGAGGATTGCTTGGGGGGGG